>DWEI01004626.1:0-11520 GCA_018245875.1 Mysoria ambigua
AAACTTGTGTCCTTAATAAACTGTGGGACGTCTACGTGTCTTCCTGAGTTACAATCTTTACGATGTAGTGAGCACTGCGAAAGCTTTTAAAACGAAACACGACAACACTAAATGTCTCTTAATTTAGGCCGCTTAAGTTAGTCTTATTAGTTTAGCTAGCTTAATTTACCGAGCTTAAGTTAGCCTGCTAAAGTTAGCCCGTTAAGTTAGCCAGCTTAAGTTAGCCCATTTAAGTTAACCCTGTTAAGTAAGCTAGTTTAAGTTAGCCAGCTTAAGTTAGCCCGCTTAAGTTAGTCAGCTTAAGTTAGTCCGCTTAAGTTAGACCGCTTAAGTTAGTCCGCTTAAGTTAGACCGCTTAAGTTAGCCCGCTTAAGTTAGCCCGCTTAAGTTAGCCCGCTTAAGTTAGCCTGCTTAAGTTAGCTCGCTTAAGTTAGTCCTGTTAATTAAGCCAGCTTAAGTTAGCTCGCTTAAGTTAGCCAGCTTAAGTTAGACAGCTTAAGTTAGCCAGCTTAAGTTAGACAGCTTAAGTTAGCCTGCTCAAGAAAGCCCGCTTAAGTAAGTTACCACGCTCAAGTTAAAGGGCTCAATTTTGCTCGCTCAAGTTAGCGCTTAAGTTAAATTACCGCAAGTTTAAGTTATCGAAAGTTAAGTTACCGTAAGGCCAAGTTAGCGCACTTAAGTTGCCGTAGTTACGTGAGTGCGTAAACGCATTTAAGTTACTTCATTTAAGTCGTGTTGTTTGGTCGTGTGACTGCTGATCGAGAAGTCGTGAATTGAAATTCCGGGTCAAGCATTTCCTATTTTTTTATAGTGGAGTCTGATATGTACCGGGTGTATGGCAATGGAATCTTCACGTAAATGAAACTGCGAATTGTGGGAGTGTACTACACTCTTCTGCCTACCTCTTCGGGAATTATAGGCGTCACATGTTTATATTTTGTAAATTATATATTATGCAAATGTAGATCAATTTTGTAAAGATGCAAATTTTTGACGTTCGGTGATCTCTGTCTACTCCATCAGGGAAGTATATGACAATAATAGCACACACTATAGTTGCAATCCTTAGCCTGAAGCCATTTTAAGGGTATAAACATTGGTACTACGCAAAAGTTTATTCCCTGTTTTTCTCATTATTGAAATGATAACCAATAATTTAGTTCATACTGTAATAGTCTAACATAAACTCTTATATTAAAAGATGCATAAACACACCTATGGAGTATGTCGTCGCTTCTGGACTATAGCGAAACATTTTCTGATGTGATAGTAGATTTATTTAGATGTACCAAAAGTGATATAAGGAATCACGTTACCTCAAGATTATAGGAGAGGGAGACAGAGAAGTAAAGTACATTGTAACGTTTCACCAGTTACGTTTACATCCTACTTTGGAATATGTAGATAGTGAGCTTAATGCCGTATACTGGACATATTTCCATATTCCGAACAAAATCTAGAAAATCCAAACTATAAAAATAATAGATAAAAAAAAAACTAAAGAAAACACGCTTTTCTTGCTAATAGAACTAAAAACTGGAAAATAATTGAATAGCCTGAAAGTAATTTAAAATAAAATTTAATGCATTAACAGAATAATTCAATTCAAAGTAAAAAGTGAGTTTTTGTTTGTTTTCATTGCATTATATATTTTTTGTGTTAACGTTCTAATGAACTGCCTCATTGGTCGTGTTGGTTGCAGATGCGACTGCCGATCGAGAGGTCCGGGGTTCGATTCCTGGGTCGAACACTACAAAATTTTCTAATTTAGATTTTCTAGAAGTGGTTCGGAGTCTGGATATGTGCCCGATGCATGGCAATAGGCTCACCACCTATTACAAAGTGAGACGTAAACGTAACCGGTGAATCGTGGGAATGTTCTGCATTCCTCTGCCTACCCCTTCGGGGATTACAAGCGTGAAGTTACGTAACGTTCTAATGAAAATTTAATTGTTAAGTTTCATTGCTCAAAGTTAAGTAAATAAATAAATTATATCAAACAATAAACTGAAAATTGATAATGTGATCACTATGTTGTTCCTTTTTGTTGTATTATAAAACATAACAAATAAATGGATTTTAATTTTGTTATTTTTTTTCTTCTGATATTTATACTAGCAAAACTTTCGCAAAATTTTTGCGAATGCGAATATGTAAAAAATTGAAAATATTCTCGAATGCAAATATTTGTTACATCTCTACTTCAAAGCCATATGCAAATTGACATCACATGCTACTGTTGGCTACTGAATATTTTATACTAATATTACAGTATAAAATTTACATAGGTGTTATGTATCTGAGCACCGTTATGCATGGAATGTCAGCTAATGAACTAATCTGCAACTCACTCCCGGGTTTGTCTGACGTGCATCCCCTCCTGTCTTTCATAACAACAAACCCATTACGCAATAAGTAGGTATCCTTTCCGCTACATTTATACATATTACACATGTGTGTGTTATAATAGTACAAACATTGCATTCCGGACCGGAACCCACGAATCGGATTCGGCAAAGGACTACATCCCTGATAGTATTTTATTCTCAGCTTTGATAAAATACAATAAACTCTACACACCCTTAACAAGACACAGTGTTATAACAGAAAATATTTGTGATTTCATCACGATGACATTCATTCGAGACAATTCATGATGGCATTTATAAAGCGATTTATGTTCACAACGAGAGCTTTTGCACGCCAAGGCCTCGCTCCATTTTACTAGAACATATCGTCGTTTTACTGTCATAAGTTACTAGCTTTGTTGATTGTCACGATACTATATAACACAACCACAATAGTCTGAACGTGTCACACAATGTATGTCTCATACGTTTATGTCACATTAACACATCGTACAATGCTGGCCAATTTAGATCAATTGTGTATTATCATTTATCATGAAATGTCTGACCTTATTTAGAATAGTTAAAATAGGTTTCAACATTTCAAAATATATTGTAATTTTAAAAATACTTAAATGACTTAAGACAGATGACGCAAGTTCTCGTTGACGTATTTATTACATGCGTAATGAACATTTATTAAGTTTCGATTTTTTGAGCGCATTTAAAATAGAACAGAAAGAGTCGGAACTAATTTGTAATTGTTTATGTAACGACAAATACGCTACAATGGTATGAAGATGGAATTCAATGGAATTGAATAATTGTATTTAATGTGAAAACAGTAAATATATGAAAATATTCTCATACATATATCATGGTGATTAGTAGCTGGATGTTAAATTTTTTATATTCTGAATATAATACTCTTGTAAGACAAATTTGTTTATTAATAAAAACGTAGGCACTGATTGTAAGCTTAAAAATTCCAATATTAAAAAATAATTTTTGTTTTATAAACAACAAGTGCAACGACGATATTAAATAATAAAAAAATTGAAACATAACAGTCGAATCGCTTCTGTGTTTATTTTTAAAACAGATATAAAAATACGTGAGCACGCGTGAATCAGACGTGTATCTATAAAAGGCACGTTAGTAATCGTTTTGAACCACGTTACCGCTTATGGTACAGCAGTTATGAGTCAGAGCTAAACTGTTCATCTATAAAATATACATATATCAAACATGTACCGTTTTGGGAATGTTGAAAAGTTTTTTATATATAAGCAAAATCATTTTGATCTTTGAACGTTATATATAACGTAACTTCACGCCTGTAATCCCCGAAGGGGTAGGCAAGAGGAATGCAGAACATTACCACGATTCACCGGTTATGTTTACGTCCCACTATGTAATAGGTGGTGAGCCTATTGCCAAACGTCGGGCACATATCCAGACTCCGAACCATTACTAGAAAATCTATATAAAAATTTTTTTGTAGTGTTCGACCCGGGAATCGCAACCAACACGACCAACGAGGCAGTCTAACGAGGCGTTACATATAATTAATATCAATAAAAACTTTATATTGCATAGTTTATTGTAGTGGGTTCAGTATTTTCAAAAATATTAAATTTAATAAATAAATTTAATTTAGAATTCAGTGGGAAACAATTTCCGCTAAATAATTAAGTAAACATTAACATAAGTAACTGGCAGGTAGATAAGGTTACTTTCTTGGTAGACTTTTTTCAGTTTATCCAAATTTTTCAGTAACAGTTACAGAAACATCCGACCGACGATTCTTTTATACCGACACCGGATTTAGAATGAACACGAACTAGCATACAATAAAATACAATTCATATTTACTTTTTAATGTTAACTAAAGTAATTGAATATACTATATAGAAACAGCGACACGTGCCTCATTAACAAGTGAAAACTTAATCATTACAACATATGTATATTGCATTGTACAATAAATAAAAGATTTAAATATGTAATTATTCAATAAGAAATATTCAGTACTGATGAGTCCTTGTACTGATCTCCTTCCGTTTAATCAATAATTTTATATTTGTCTGTGTACATATATAAATAAATCTTTTGGAGGGAAAAGGCTTAGTTCGAGAGCTATGGAGGCGAAAGTTGGGTGGTTACGAGAAATAATTCGCTCGTGAGCGAGGTGCCGCGAATCCGAGTTCAATGGAAACGCGACACGTGTCCTTGCACGTGGCCGCGCCGGCGCCAGCGCGGACGGAATGCGATAGGGCTGCTAATTACAGATATCAAACAATTGAATTACGTACATAATTATTTTGTTTTATCATTACCTGTAAGCTTATATTTAAATGTAATTTTATCTATTAATAGTACACCCACTAGTGGCTTATTTAATTTTATTTTATAATCTTCGGAAAACTTAAAAATTACATTAACATACATGTACATTAAGTAAGGGAAAATTACAAGTTTTCAAATATAACTTAATATATTAACTGCTCTTACAAGTAAACTGAAAGATTGAATTTTTTTAGACATAAGTTATTATGAATTATAATACTTCTTGGACATAACTTTTTTTAGGCGAGAGTCGCTGGTATTGAACAAGTCTAAGCTTAAGAGAGTTTCGACGTCATAAAAGTCGAGTTGTTTCGGATAGCAAAATACATTGAAATTGTGATTTTGTTGAGTCCCAAACATCTCGGTACACATTTTTGAATTCAGTTCACACATCGTACATTGACGAACGTATTGGTTCTAATAAAAGCGAGCAGCCGCAGTGCAAAACTCCACGTCACGGGCCGGTGAGAGACTGGTGGCCAATTCAGTTTGCATCTAGCGATAAATACTTAATAGAGTGTAGTATATGAAACCTCGTAACCTGGATATGGTTATATACTGTAAATGGTACGTGGAGACGAGCAATCCGTAACCCCAAGATCAACAGTCAGAGTCACTAACAAATAAATCAACGGCTCAGTCAAATCAGTATGTGAGTCATGATTCAAGTCGCGACGCATGTTCCTTATATTAAACATTGACATTTTATTAACAGCCCTAAGACAGAACACATCTGATTCAGTAACTCGACACCCGCAAGTAGCGTTGGGGAGATGGAACACGTCATAACTTTGCACTTCTCTTCTTAAGTTTTCTTATATAAAACCGACTGAACTCTACATTTTAGTGCCTTATATCTTAGGGATCAAAGTATACGCATCATCCAGGATATCGACATTCATTCTTAGTACATATGTATATTGGAAATCGAATCTGGAACGTAATCCTAGTACTGTATAGCTGCTGGACACTACTAGGTACTATAGAGATTTTGTACGAAAAAAAACAATAAACGTGTTAATGTTAAATTGACATCCGCGGTTGTGTAGGTACTGCACTTCTCTTCGGAGTTTACAAAAACGTAACTCCACGCCTGTGATCCTCGAAGTGGTAGGCAGAGGAACGAATCGTGGGAATGCAGAACATTGCCACGATTTACCAGTTACGTTTACGACCCACTATGGAATACCCGGTGGTCTCTTCGTAGTTCACAGACATGATAATATTAAATCGATACAAACAAAAATTCTTGGTGAAACCGTCTCGAGCAGTAAACAGACCACGGCCTTAACCCGTCTCCTTCAGAGAGGACACCGGCGTCCAACAGGGGAACGATAAATGACTGATAGATTGGTGCGAACGACCGGACGATAAAATACTAGCACCGCTTAGTCACAAATTATAACTACGTGAGGCGGAACATTCTGAGGCTCCGAACGTCGATTTCCCTTGTTTGTTACTTAATGTACTTAATTAAATTATGTATGTTTTGTTATTCTCATGTTAGGCATGCGAGTCGCATTAGGGTCGCAGGGCACGGCTGGCTTTTCACAACTTACGTAAGTTTTTTCGGGAAAGTCCCACTAATTTCGGACCTGTAAGAAATACGGACAGATGAGACAGGCCGACCTATAAGAGATATCAGACCTTATTCATTCGTTTTGCTAAATCATATTTGCTACAGACCGTATAAGAGTTGAACAGGAATTAATCAAAAAGAAGAGTGAATAGACAGACACTTCCTAGGCGAGCTTGCCACATCCTAGGCTGCATCTAGCCTTCCATCACGGGGAATCTATTGTTAAACATAAAAGAAGAACATTTAAGCGAACATCAGTCAGTGTACGAGTCGGTGTGCGCCCGCGGTCATACATCATATTCACGCTCCAATTCCTAAACGAATAGCTGCAGATATTTGAGATTTATGTCGGCAGTGTAACTGTACGCGTCTGGCGAGCGGCGCCACGCCGTTGTGTACTCGGTGTTACACAGCTATTTATATACCACCGATATCGTGTATAATTAATTATAATGCGTGTAACATTTGTAAACAATATACACACGTCATAATTGACTGCCCCGTTGGTTGCAAGCGCGACTCTCGATCGAGATTTTGCTATACCTTCGTTTAATATCGCGTTTTTTCAATTTGATATTCCCAGTAGTGGCTCGCTGTCTGGATTTGTGGCCGGGATATGGCAATATATTTACGATCCACTCTATGGTGGTAACGTCACTGGTGTGGATGGATGTGTACGACATTCCGCTGCCTGCCGATGTTGGTTGCAGGTGCGACTGCCGATCGGGAGGTCCTGGGTTCGAAACCCGGGTCGAACATAACAAAATTTTCTAATTTAGATTTTCTAGTAGTGGTTCGGAGTCTGGATATGTGCCCGATGTATGGCTCACAATCTATTACATAGTGGGATGTAAACGTAACCGGTGAATCGTGGGAATGTTCTGCATTCCTCTACCTATCCCTTCGGGGTTTACAGGCGTGAAGTTACCCTTTTTAAACAAATTAATTTTCAAAATAAGTCTGTCGTCTAAAACTTTTAAAGCTAATACTATTACCGTAGAGTATATCAACATAAAACAAGTGAGGTGTAAATAATTTAATTAACGATACCAATAATTTACATTAACAAACGACACGTTATGGTTATAAAGCAAAGTGCGGATGTGATAGCTCCATATCGCATCCACTCGTTGGCCCGAAGATATGAGCTATTCACTCGCACGCACGCACTGAACATAAATGTACAGTGTAGGCACTTTATGTACGCTGACATTGTCGCACAGATGCAGACGGCATAATGAGATTATTGTGTGCATTTTATTTTCTATTTATATCTTGTTTTTGTCGTACATAGAACAGTCATGACCAGAAGAGACAAAGTAAATGTTTTTAATGTCATGGTTATGAAAGATATTATGTAGTTCAGTCTATCAATGATTCCTCTTGATTCCGACTAGCAAAATAAATACTTTCTTTTCAACAATTCCTCTTTCTTTGCTGCCATTGTTTCAGACGCTCGTAAATATCTATGGGCTTCAGTAAACTTTCCGAATCATAATTTAAGCGAAGTTTTCTGCAACTATTCATAACAGTTAATTTTGTCTGCCACCCTTATTCGATCCGTGCAAGCACTTAGTAGAATAGTAATAGACGTAGTAAAGTAACGTTTACCAATTTTACTGAGCCATTGTAAAGCTCTATATGAGCGCAGGTTGAGCGCAAATGGTTTGTTAAAAAATGTAATATCACGACTGTAATCCCTAAAGAGATAGGTATGTAACAGAGGTATGTAGTACACTTCCGCGTTTCACCAGTTACGTTCATGTCTCACGAAGGAGTAGATGAACTTATTGTCATACACCGGAGACATGTCTAGACTCCGATCCACAACTTCAAAATCTAAGTTCGATAAATCGAATAGTAATTTCACCTGGGTTTTGAACCCAGGATCTCTGGATCCGCAGTCTCTATATTCATCTACAAACCCCACGGATATCCTGATGAGATTGCTTGAGACCGCAATTTTCCACGGGAACATCATTTAATGAACTAGAAATATTTATGGGCATTTCCCACGCACATTCTATATGACATTATTTATGCATTCATATATGTAAATAAATTTATCAAGACACGTCTTTTTCGCCGCGACGTCATACATGGATGTATTTGTTCATGGCTTTTAAAGCTTATAATAAACTTTGCCTACCGTATTTATCTACCGCTCCACTATCAGGACCGTTTTATGTGAACCTTAAAATTACACCACCGCCGTATGGAGACTGTTCTTTAAGATTCTCCGAAGCATAGATTTCTAGCACTCTTCCTAAAAATCAAAGTACAGATACCAAACAATCAACAACTCAACTAACGGTCTGTGCGCTTAATTTATACTGCGCTATTATTATTAACGGTTCAGTTCATAGATTTTGTTATCAACGATTATATTAACTAAGTCATTAACGATTCTCAGTGTGCATGCGCTACGTGGAGATTACGAGAAAAAACTCTTTTGGGAGGTCCACGTCCAGTAGTGAACTCGAATTTATCTGATAATATAGGCTACAATGGGTCTATAGGCGGCAACTGTCTCTTGCACTGCTGGTTGCTCGTTACTTGATATTATCTTGTTATAATTGTTACAACGGCGTGCCAGATCCCTTAAAGTATAAGTAGCAAACATCTTTACCCCTAAGTATCAAATATCTCTTCTACCTTAACAGACATGACACAATTTTTCCACTTTCATCTCACTCTTCATACATACATTCACCTACTTAATACATCATCACGCTAGGTCCCATACCGGGTGAGCAGAATGCATTGTGTATCAAATGTCTCTCCTTGGAAACCTGAAGCACTTTTTACTAAAAAATAATGGTGATAATTCGCTGCAAAGGTTCAGCGAAATAAATGACTGACGCATTCCATGTACCCGATAAGCTTACACGTGTTTCACGATTATGTTGCTACGTATCTGATATACATATGAATAATCTTCAGACCAAAAATGTGAAGTTGAAATAAAGGCCTTTTATCCGTGCCGATAAGAGATTACATTTGCACGTTGACTAAACCGAAAATACGTGTTTTAAACATTTTTCGTTCGTCTTTATTTTGTGTGCCATTCTGATTGTGTTTGCGTTATTGCGCTGAGTGTGCTATCCTTCATGATGGAACCTTCGTTAGAATGTGCGCGCTCCATCAGAGAGTATTTTTGCAAACTATGCACAGAGTATGAAAAAATTAAGTGAGTTTGCTTTGCTATGGTGTGAGCATGTTCGGCATTCTATACAGTACTCACCTTGAAATTATATATACAAGTAAACAATCGACTACATTTTCTCTCACAGCCATCACCACAGTTTGCTGTTAAATGCCAAAACATTTACATTTAATGCATTACAATGAAATTGCATCTTGACTCAGGTCCAGGTGTCACCAAATTCTTATTCTCATAACAAGCAAGTTACTGCAAGCGATATAATACTTTACAGTCATTGACATACAGTTCATATTTCTCTACATGCACTGTTTCATACATTTTATTCTTAATTGCGGAGCATTTTATTTCTTTGCATTCGTTGTCCTACATCTGATCACATTTCTTGCATTGTATGTATTTATACCGGTTTAGTCACTGGAGTTATACTTTGAGCCTTCATGTCCAACAAATAAAGTTTAGGCAGGTACGAGGCGTTCAGACTAAGACACCAGAGCTTAGTAGAGTGCCTAATTTCACCTAACTTAAGCCAGGATTATTTTACGAAGTTTCGAATCGATTTCATGAGTAAGGTCGTTAGTGCGACTTCTTTTGGTTATTTTCGTAAGTCACGAGAAGACAAAAAAATACTTTGACAACCTTCATTTAGTTTGAAAAAACAAATTCGTGGAACATCGAAGCTTACTGCGGATGTGACTTTAACGACGGTATATTTGTAACTTCCGTGAAACAACTTTGAAGAAAGCCTTGAATGCGCAATAGGGTAGACAAACACGCAAACTCGTAACGACGCTAATATCGAAGGCGATATCGTAATAATGTTATTCCCAACCAATTTTCATGAAAATTCGTGCCTAGGGGAAAACCTAAGCTATTTTTTATAAATATCAGCCATAAATTTTATGAACACATCTCTTTTAGAGCCGATCATGTACAGATATTGTTATGCCGAATATCTATCCTCAGTATACGAAATAAATATACGAAAATATATAACTTTAGACACCGTAGAAGTATAATATTGTACAAAAAGGCCGCGTAAAATTGAGTATCGGCGCGCATTTCTCTCGAACGGTTCCGCTAGTCACGTGTGGCGTGTGCCTCTTTGCACTCCCTACCTCTGATTAACAAATCGAAACGACTTTCTAACTTCTCGGGAGGAATCCGTATTAGTGCGTAAACGTAAACACAAACGTATACAGTACAATACAAACGTAAACGTAAACGTAAAGGTAACTTCAAGCCCGTAATCCTCGAAGAGGTAGGAGAGAAATGCAGAACACTCGCACATATCACAAGTTACGTTTACGTGCCATTATGGAATAGGTGGGTGAGCCTATTGCCATGACTCGGGCACATATCCAGACTCCGGACCACTACAAGAAAATCTAAATTAGAAAAATTTTGTAGTGCCCGACCCGGGAATCGAACCCGGAACCTCTCAATCTGCAATTGCACTTGCAACCGACACCATCAACCAGGCAGTAGAAGCTTTGTTCAAAATGACCAAAAACTGTTTTTTTAACATCGAATAATAACTTCAGTAATACCTTGAAAACAATAGCTGATTTCGAACAATTACGAACATATTCAAGCGAAATACCCACAATTCAAATATAAATTGCTGTAGTGTTTTGTATCATGGTAACCTTAATAAGAATGTTGCAATGGGTCTCGTGAAACGGCGATAGCAATTTTGTGCATTTCCTGCGTTTGTTGATAATGTCACCGATAATATTATTGAAGTCAACATGTGTATATTATATGTGTACAGATGTATATTTGTACAAGATTTTGGGCCCGTACGCTGGTCTATGAATCGTGTTTGTAATCTATATGGACAATATTTTCGAAAAAATACACATATGTTACAAAGTTTTATCATGTTAATGACTACTTTATTGGCGTTAAATTACTTAAAATTTAATGAAAGCAAATTTCACATTTGTGTTCACATATTACTTTTTGTATTTCATATTAGCGTTTGTTTGTTTGTTTGTTTGATTGATTGATTGATTGATTGATTGATTGATTGATTGATTTTTTTTTAAATCTTTATTGAAGGGTTTTGTCGCTAAAGC
>DWEI01004627.1:0-11520 GCA_018245875.1 Mysoria ambigua
TTCTTGTTTCATAATACAACAAAAAGGAACAACATAATGATCACATTATCAATTTTCAGTTTTTTTTTATTTGGTATAACTTATTTATTTACTTAACTTTCTGCAATGAAACTTAATAAATAAATTTTAATCAGAACATCAACACAAAAAATATGTAATGCAATGAAAACAAACAAAAACAAATTTGCCTATGAAATTTGATATCGAAAACTGAATAATTTCAATAGCGAATATTCGCATTCGCATTTCCGAATATTAAAAAAGGTGACATTCATTCATATTTAGTCTGTGCAAAGCCTATTCTAAAGAGACTAGCGTATGTATGTGTTGCATCGTGACCTTGAAACCGGTTGCGAGGCGCGGAACACTCGCCATTGTCCGCGGTGGGCTTGTGTTTGAGATATTCGTTCGAAAAACTACATTTATTTGTTTTTATCCAACGCTACGCTTCGTCCACGCTCCGCCGACGTCTAGCTGTCGTGTGGTCAGTGTGGTATAACAGTATTTGGTAACTGAGACTTAACCTGCATTGTTTGTTATATAAATAGAATATTTTATGCATACAGGAAAAAATATCATCGAAATCAGAACCAACTACCTATGTTATCCTTACAAAATTTCCTAGTAAACAATGTTATTTGTTTTTTTTAGTACTGGCGCGGACTTCAGGATTTTCTGTGATTTATCAAAAGCATCCGACTGTGTAGGCCATAGAAGTGTGTTGTTAAAGTTAAGGAACGAATTTTGAATAAATTATATTTGAATTTAACACGTGTCCGGTACATGGCTATACGGTAACCGCGTGTTTCATAGCGGTACGTAAACTTGACCAACACAGGAATGTATAATATACTCGTCTCGATGAATACCTTTCGGTGTTTACAGGCGTGTCGTTGCGCAATAATACTTGGAACTTTTATATTTTTTAATTTGACGTCACGAAATCGAGGACACATCCCACCCCTTGTCAAACAATGTCGTAATTTACCGATTACCCCATAGATATATCCACCCGGTACACACCGTCTACCCTGTGACGGACCTGTCGTGATGGTTTACACACGACTCATAGTGTACACAAGCGTTAACGACAATATTTGTAACAGTGTGTCATACACTATATCTTATCAACAAGCAAATATTAAAGTATTAAGACTTGGAGTGCGTGCTCCGTGTCGTGGCTACAAGTACAGAAAAAGTACGGTCTGCAAGAACAAATCGGTTCCTAGCTGCGCTTTAACGCTGTACAGACAGCAATTGTCACTGGTTGATGTGTCGTGCAGCCAATAACGAATTTACATTCTATATTTGTTAATGAATATAATACAAATTTTATTATATATTTATCTACAATTATACAAGTCTTAGCTATTGGACGCTCAAGTGCAATTAAAATTTTTCTACGAATGATTACCGCCAATTATATATGCTATTAATGTTTACTTCCTTTCTTATATGGACTCCGAGTGTTTATTATTACTGTTTTATTTTTTCGTATGTTATAGTTGGCCTTAGAACTCACATACTTACCGGGGGTCCGTGTGCAAAAAAGATAAGATAAAAGAATCGAAAGAAAAGCAAAACAAGTTTAATTTGAGTTAAAATGATTTTCGCTTTTAACAAAAATATATTTATGATATTGTTTTGCTGACCTTATTCACTTTTCTTCGCATTAATTCAGACAAAATTGGCGCCTTTTTTCTGTGGCATTCATCTATCTCGTTCTTCCCTGAAATGCTGTCTCTCTCTCTCCGATGTTGAAGCTAGGGTATTTCGCGATCTCACTGGTTGATATTTAGTTAAACACGAAGACATCAAGTTGATCTTGTTTTTGTTAACAAATATGTCCCTGTGACGTCATCACGCAGGTCTCAAGTTCTTGTGCACGGGTTGTACTTTGTAAATGGTTCTTATCATGGCATATAAACATGTTGAAGTAAGATATTAAATTCTTCGTTTTCAATTTTTAGATTTTATTTATAAAGCGCATAGATAAGTAGACAAAAAAAATTTAGTACATATGAGATACAATTATAGATGTGCCAAAGTGTTTTACGTCATTAGCCTAGTGTAAATGTAGTCTAGATCATAAATTGTATTTAACGATGCATTAAAAAGTATTTTTGAATCAAAAATGCTCATAAAAAGTCAGCGCCAATTTGATTTTTACGAATCACAGCACGACCAGGTTAGAAAAACATGTAACTCTGAAGATCGAGTCAGAAACGACACCCACGATGGTGGTAAATTGTTTTTTAAAAAAGAATAAAGACATTATGCCTATTATTGTATGAACAGGCCACTTATTTGACGATTTAAAAAAAAATAAGATAACTCATTCGTTAAAAACTTCCCTTTTTAACAGTATTTTTTAAAATCAGAATGTTAATACGACTTTACAGTACTTACACACTAAAACTAAGAAATATATTGTTATTTATTCAGGAAGTTTTCATATAATAAAGTTTTAATATCAAAAGTCTATAATCTATAATAGACCTATATGTAAGGTATACATTATCAAGCGAAATCTACCAAGAGTCCATAAACGTTAATTTGAGGTCTGTGTGACGTAGAAAATACAATTAAATCTATTCAAATCTTTAAATGTCTTTTTACTTATTGATCAACCTAAAGATAAACTTTAACGCCATCTATGAGGTATATATTGCAACAATCAATTCACGCCATCTATTATTCAGTAGCGGTACTTTTATATTTGTTCAATGTGAAACATTTTAAATAATTGTACACCTTTTATTGTCTCCGATAACTTGTGTGTTTTTTAAGGAAATAAGATTAGGAAAATGAAGGCATGGAGAAAGAAAATAAAAGACATTCGTAGTAAAAAAACTTTTTTATTTATGAACAATTGAAAACTAAATATAATTGTCTCATATTACTATGTTTATATTTAATTATCATGAAAATACAGTTATTAATATCAAGTTTCTGTAAAATCCTATATGTAGTAAGAGTTTAAAAAATAGCTTTCTTTGCTATAAAATAAATGAAATCAAAATCGATTAGGTAAGTTTTTATTCAAAATACAACCTGGTTAATGTACAACAAGCCTATATTATTCTTGTATATAATGTTCATTATTTATTGTACTCCTTCAATACATAATTCGAATCATTGTACAAAGTTTGTTATCGGAAAAGTTCATACCTGTCTTATCATTGGTTAGTAGTAACAAAACAAAAATTATATTAAGAAAGAGTACTAACTGCGCTGTGTAACACGAATCCTATTATAATGCAATTATAAGTCAGTCACAAATGTCCACACAGGCAGCGTATGCGACGGCGCGTCTGCCTGCGCTCTCTGTACTCTTCATACAAAGCGCGGCGTCTTTTGGTGTTGAGCGTTGATACGCAAATTGAGAACTGTGAACTGCCTCGTGGGTCGTGTTGGTTGCAGGTATGACTGCCGATCGGGAGGTCCCGGGTCGAACACTACAAAATTTTCTAATTTAGATTTTCAAGTAGAGGTTCGGAGTCTGGATATGTGCCCTATTACATAGTGGGACGTAAACATAATTGGTGAATCGTGGGAATGTTCTGCATTCCTCTGCCTACATCTTTGGGGATTACAGGCGTGATGTTACGTAAGACCTGTAAAGCCATTTATATATTCCCTGTCTACCGCGCCAGCGATCTGGCGTGGCGTTCAGAAACATATCGACGTGCTGCTCGTAAATATCTTACCGGATGTATAAATAAAAAATAAGCCCAGCTTCCGGTCCAAGCTCACCCTCAGTCGCGATTCAAAGTCATATTTCGAAGACGGCATGACGTCAATAGATGTAAATGTTATTGATGCAGACTCTTATATTTTTAAATTAGCCGCCATTTTGTTGACGCGCTCGCGGACCGCTGGAATTTGAATAAAAATATTCTCGCACGAATGTCGCTTCTAGAATGTACTTGGAAGGTGGGGGGGAGGGTTGCAGAACGCCGTGGTGGGGGCGTGAGGGTGGGGAGCTGGTGGGTGGTCGATAAATATATGTCACGATCTGTCCTTAGTGAAATATTTATTTCTTCTTAAAATACA
The DNA here is from genome assembly GCA_018245875.1 of Mysoria ambigua. Taxonomy (NCBI): domain Eukaryota; kingdom Metazoa; phylum Arthropoda; class Insecta; order Lepidoptera; family Hesperiidae; genus Mysoria; species Mysoria ambigua. The sequence continues at coordinate 4,057 of DWEI01004627.1, forward strand.
TTATGAATATTTATGGTATTTTAAGTATTTTATTGCGATTGCTGTCTGCGTACATGATAATCATCGCACCTCTTCTCAGTCCACTGCTGGTCATAAGTTCATTGAAGTCCCGTCTCCCACTGCTGGGATCCCGGGCTGATGTATTGGCGAGCAACCGTTTCTTTAAAATATAATGGCGAAGAAAAATTTTGTTGGGTGTCCTTAGATTTTTCAATAGTTTTATCAATGTGTTGCGTTATCGCAAGCGTTTTTTCGCCACCGGCGTCCCAAGGCCCACGTCACTTGCAGAGGACGTTTGAATGTTGGAACAAGAATGTTTTATTCATTAACATCGAGTGTCCAAAGGGCGAGTCGGATTATTGGGCGAAAAAATCGATTTTATATTGATTTATTGTAATCATAATTCACACGGAAATGATCTTGTGAATAGATACAAGTAATTTCGATGCCACTCCAACTGCCTCAGGGGTCTAGTGGCTGCGAACGCGACAGCTGATCGGGAGGTCCTGGATTCAACCACCGAATGGAGAAAAGTGTTATTTAATTTTCTAATTTAATATGCCAATTAGTATAACTTAACACCAGCACAATGCAGAACCAGTGTTGAACCGTGACAGTTCACGTTTCACCAGTTACGTTTATGTCCCACTGTACAATAGGTGGTGAGACTATTGCCTATATCAGGCACATATCCAGACTCCGAGCCACAACTTAAAAATCTGAATTAGAAAAATGTAGTAGTGACCGACCCAAGATTTGTATCCAGGACCTTCAAGTTTGGCAGTCGAGCTTGCAACCACGACCAACGAAGCAGTCAGTGCCAACATACATAACTTCAAGCCAGGTCCCTTACGGGGTAGCAGGGAGCACTGAGTGCTAAATATATTTATCCTTACAGATCTGCCTCCTCCACATTCACAACTTTCATACATGCACGCCGGGTTGATGATTTGATGGTAATAATAACGATGAAATTAATGTTATTTTATTAAGGCGTTCAAACTACCAGTAATTGTCAACTTTATACCAATCGTACAGCTCAGATTGAGCTGTATGAGTGAGCATTATTGAGTTAACTTTTATAGGCTTATAATAAATATAAAAAAACATCACTCATATTAAACGACATATCGTAACCTCATTTCCCAAACGGGTAGGTAGAGAATACACCCCATGGAATAGAAGGTGTGCCTATTACCAAACACCAAACGGCACTAGTCCAGATTCCGTGTTAAATTACACTCTGACTTTCAAGGTAGAATGGCCCCAAGAACCTTTCATGAAAATGTTATGTCTACTCATCGCTAGATGGCGCTGCTCAGTGAATTTCCGCAACAGTATAGCGGAAATATTTTGCGCACGCACATACTTAGTATAGATGTTACAATTTCTGGAAATGTACGGTGAAGTAATTATGTCATCGGTGACGTCTACCTATTTAACAATCATAAGCTTTAGATATTTTATGATAATAAATTATTAATTACGACTGATTTATAATGAGACTACTATACTTGTTGTCAAGATCTGTGATAAATTTTCTGACATAAAATAAATTTAAAAAAAAAAAAATACGTTTTACTAGACACATCCAAAGTTATTTATGTTGCTTGTCGTGAGGAAAACTTTGTGAAACAATATTATTGTGTTGTAGATTTGAAATAGGCATCAAAGGTATCATTGTAAAACGTAACCCTAAAATATCTGGATCCACACACAATCCCCGCGTTCTTATAAATTTAGTTTTTTTATATAATTTCACTGGTTCGGAGTCTGGATATGTGCCCGATGCATGGCAATAGGCTCACCACCTGTTGCATAGTGGGACGTAAACGTAAGCGGTGAAACGTGGGAGTGTTCTGTATTCCTCTGCCTACCTCTCCGGGGATTAGAGGCTTCAAGTTACTTTTATTGGTTTATTTACGTTTTATGGCTTATATAAGCCATACGTAGGGTGTAAAGAATATAGCTTTTTAGTGGCAATCGGAAATATTCAATTCTATTCCATATAATGCGAACAGTAAAAGATGTTGGTCCTGAGGGAGACCGCGATTCATCTTACTTACTGAAGAATCGAGCTTCTTCTCGCAAAATCGCCTCAATGAGCGTCTTCTGTCCTGCCCTTGGCCTCCGACGTGCAGTTCAAGTTTCAATTGTAAGATATTCTTACCCCACAGTTAGAGATACAGAACAGATACGACCTGATGAAGGTGAGAGCGACGGGGAAGCTGGTGATGGTAATAATTTTCTTTGGATTTTGACCAGGTGGCAAATTATTATGGAATGGGTGGTGAGTCCATTACCATACACCGGGCACATATCCACACTAGGAGCCGCTACCAGAAAATCTGAATCAGAAAAATTCAACAGTGTCCGACCCGGGGTTCGAACACAGGACCTCTCGATTCCCGTCGCGTGCTACCAACATGACCAAAATGCGCTCAACAGGTCAAATAACAAAGAAAGAATGGGAGGAAGAAATAAAAAAATCACTGGATGATGATGAAGGTCCGTCTCCATGGTAACCAACCCTCTAGACTATTCATACATTAAGTAATTTTATTTTTATGTAGTAATAGCCATTTATTTATATTTAACTTAAACTTTAATTTATATTAAATCAATAAACAATTAATTGTCCGATAATACATAAATATCTTCCTCTTTTGGGCCAAGAGAAAAAAAAACAAATGACATCAGCGTACGTTTGCGAAGAGAAACATTTGAATTTGAAATTCGAATTTCGAATTCGGCGTCCATCTATTTTATTCCAAAAATAACGGTGACTGACCGAATGCATAAATCATAGACGCTATACCAATAGATGTCAGTTGTAATACGGGCTGTGGTTTTTTTGGTAATAAAAACGAAACGATATAAATTTGCACATTCTATAATTTCATCCATTCCTTACTACGAATCACAATTGCTTACTATAACTAACTAAATGCGGTCTTAGATACGAAATTTATTGCGTAATAGACATACAATCATACGAATACATATTTTATATAGCTCTTTATAAAATATATAATCAGACACTACAATAGCGTTTACAAACAGCGAGTGCGTGTTAATGTCCAACCGACTTAACAGTTGCCATGGAAACCAGAAATACGGAAAAAGGTGTCTACAAACAACATGACAGGAAGTGCTTAGTTAGCTTTTGCAAGTTGCAGTCAATATTGAATGACAGTTGAGTCCGAAATTAAAATGGAGTTTTCGGATAACGGCATTCGAAATTTCGATTTTTTTTCTGTAAAACTAACATTATTCTGCGTCCAATTCACAATACGTATTATTGTAGGAACTAGATGATATTAGGTAAAACTAGATGTATACAATTATTGTTAGTTTTGTTAATTTAAAAAAAATAATAATTACATAATGTTAGCAAATTAGCACTAACCACTAGAACTCAAAAAATGAAAGGTTATTTTTTAAATAACACAATACAAAGATTTTAAAAGAAATAACATTACTATAGAGTTATAAAAAATATTCTATAAACAAACATTAACGAAAATTATTCGTGAATGTTTTACATGGGTGTGATACGTTGGAAGACAATTTTATTTTTTTATGCCAGAAAACTTAGGAAACATTTTTATATATACTTATTTCATCACAAATTAAAAAAAAAACTTCAGTTCATTTCTAATCATTCATACAACTACGAAACTAATACATTCACAAACAAACATTAAACTTTACTCGAAATCCACTTAACGAAATACAGTCGTGAGTTTTTAACGAAATCAAAATATTATTATAATAAACATTTTGGTTACCTTCACAATTTTTAATTGCGTGGAAATGCAACTGGCAAGCTGCGTTTCAAATATCAAAACGTTGAATTTTATTTCAAAATGGTTCGTGTATATGCTGTTTAGGGAAATGCAACCGTTCAAATTTAATTCATAGAACGTAAAATATATTCAGCTTCAAAAAAATATCTGTCCTTCCGCATATAACAGTGGAAATACAAGCGACACATTATTTGGGTATTTTTGAATTAGGTATGGCAACACAGTTAAGCTGTTAATTGCATGAGACAATCTTGCTGTTTAAACGTTCAGTTGGCGGCAAAATTAACTTAATGAAACATTGACAGTTATGTTTTTGCAAACAAAAATATAGAAATAGTATTAAATAGATTGGTTAGTTGAAATATATTTATGATAAATATTCACCAGGTGACATTACCGAGCAACAAAATAATGAATTTAAAACGCCGTAAATCTAATCTATACTGAACAGCATCGATGTCAAAAGGAGCCCTATACCGAAACAATATGTACCGAATAATTGTAATTAAATTTCTTGAGAAATTTACAGGTGACTGTGTATATTAATCGCTTGTTAAATTTGGCAATATTCTGGTTATTATGATATATCATTAACTCACGTTATACCCTGCTGGAAGACAGAGAAGAAAGTCTGAACAAAAGGACAAACGTCACAAATGAAAACTATCTTCTTTCTGTGCTTGTCAACATATAGAAACCATTTTAATCAGCGCGCCATAACTTGACACCTGTATGATGACGTCACAGCGACGAGTTCGCACACCGCCACCATAAAACTTCTTGTCAGACCGTTTAATATACTAAGGGACGGTCAGCAAAAACAGCAGTATTAAAATCGGAAAAGGATGACTTTTTATCACTGAAAAAATTAAAAAGGTGTCAAGTCGTCGCGTTAGGGTTGGCGTTGTTATAAATAAGTTTAACATTGAGCGATCCTTTGGGGCCGTGTTATGTCCTATGTAATTACAAATAAACAGAGAAAGAATAAGTCGAAAAGTAAACTAGAGTAAGGAGAAATTAATTTAAAAAACGTTTAAAATGTTAGTAGAGAGATCGTACAGTCGTACGATACATGAGGACAGAATATAACAAATGTCAGTACAGAAGTAACAGGAGTCAAAGCCGACGGAGATGCTTATAGAGAGGTGAATTATGCTTAAATAGAAGATGCAGCGAATAAGCGTATTTCTATAAATAACTAATGATGAATAAATTCTCTGGTAGAAAATGAATTGTGATTTTGTTTTAGTGAGAGAGAGAGATGAGAGTCATGAAGTATTATGGTTAAAATGGTCGATGCACTTGAGTAACGATCTGAGAAAATTATGTATGGTGAATGAGAAATGATGTGAAGCAAAGTAAACAATTCAGGTAGCTGATAATGAACTCGAAGAGTGATTTTTAATAGATATTATGATGTCACGAGGCTGCTACAATAATGAGAAACATGAACAGAACGATGATATTGTAGAGAGAAAGAAAACGAATGAAAATAATGAGGAAAGCCACGATGAAACTTTGTGCCGGATTAATTCACTTTATTTTAAAAAAGCGTTACTAGTATCGGATCTAAACGTGACGCCTTCGTGAGCTTACGCAAGACACAAGGTCACCGCGGAGACTGACTCAGTCGCGCTATACTGGAAAAAGGTGCACGAATTAAGCCGGTGAATACATTGGCAGGGTTGTATCGAATCCTAACCCGGAAGCCCAGCGTGGGAATCAAGGATGTAATCTTTCAGAGAAGGCCGACGTCCAGCGGTGGACTGCAATGGGCTGCTGATGACACAGACGTGAAATGACGACAGAAAATGAAGTGACTAAAAAAAAATGAGAAGCTATTAAGGACATATCACAGCCACGAAGGGTTATTATCTATAAGTATTAGTAGGTGCATTCAGTGCTTTCTCGGCAAGAGGTACAGGTGAAACGTGTCTTTGGGTAGCGCCACGCAGGCGGGCCTCTGCTTCACGTCCTCCGGGTCCACGGCCGCCACGTCAAACTCCTGGAGTATGTTCGCGAACATCACGAAACTCATGGTCGTCACCAGGATCTGGCCGACGCACGTCCGCTTCCCGATGCTGAACGGCAGGAAGTGCGGTATGTTCTTCTTCACCGACCACACCTCCCTCTCCGTCTCCGTCGCCCTGTCGATCGGGCCGGCCCGCTCGCCGTCCGACTCCATCCCCGAGTCGCACTGCGAGCTGCGTCGCACGCGGACCCTGCTGCGCTCCATGAACCTGGTCGGGTCGAACCTCTCCGGCCGCTCCCAGTACTTCTCGGAGGTGTTCAGCTCGTAGTTGTTGATGAACACGATCGTCCCCTTCTCGATCCCGTGGCCGGCCACCGCCGCGGTCTCCGTGGCCACGTGCGGCACGATGGGCGACGACGCGTACCGCAGGCACTCGAGTATCGTCGCCTCGGCGTACGGCATGCTGCTTCTGTCGGCGAGGGTCACTGCGCGCTTGCCTTTCGTCACATTGTCGATCTCGACCCTAACTCGCCGTCCCACTTCCGGGTCGCGCGCGACGGCCGCCATGCACAGCATCACCAAGTTGCCGACGGACGAATGGCCGCCTAGGAAATCTTCGAGCATGAAGATTATCGTGTTCCTGTCGACTGTCGGATCGTCGTGCAGCACTCTGAGTAGACCGTCGAGGAAGTCTTTCTCGGGGCCGTCGGTCTCCAGATTGTTCTCTCTCTGCTCGACGATCCTGGACAGGATGAAACTGCGGATGTCCTGTGACCAGTTCGATAGCTTCTCCATGTGATTCTTGTAGAAGGGCGCCAACCACGGCAGGAAGTCCACAGCGTAACCCTGGTTGATCTCCCAGAATATCTCGTCGAAGTGGTCGACCACCTTCTTGAACTCCACGTCGTTGTCGGCGTCGAAGCGCGTGTTGCACATGTAGTGAGTGAACATGTTCATGGCGGTCGTCATCAGGTGAGGTTTCAGGTTGACGGGCTGCGAGCTCCTCCTGGTCAAGCCCTTGAGGGTCTGCATCAGGTCGACGGCCTCGAAGGTGGCGACGTCCCCTATCCGCGCGAAGTTGTCCGTGTGCTGCTTGGGCCCGCAATGGCGCCGCGCCAGGTTGCGGCGCCGCAGTTGCAGGTTGGACCAGTCGCAGAGGGCCAATGCTGTTGACAATGGAAACAGATTGGTTAGAAGAATACGGTAAGGTCGCCGTAAACGCCGAAGAGGTAAGCAGAGGAATACAGAACACTACCACGTTTTACCAGTTACGCTTACATCTCACTATGGAATAGCTGGTGAGCCTATTGTCATACACCAACTCTGGCTAAACTGTATGAGCAGTATCTTCAGTAACGGTCAGTTCAATTAGTAACAGATTTGATAGTTAGTGTTAAATTATGTGATAGTCCCGCTGGAATAGGTATTATTAATAACATTATTTTGTTTCATGTTAGTAACTCTTAGTATCTGTCTTGCTGTCAGTACGTAACCTTAACATACTTTCCCGGGCGAAACGCCGATTTCTATATTATATGTGTATATCAAAATATATCATGTACCTATCATGATATCATATATGATGTATATATCATGTATGTAATATGTAGGTACCTATATATAGTTCGTTAATTCAATAAAATAGAAAAAAACAGAATGCGATGTGTTTGTTAGCTCCGAGAC
>DWEI01004628.1:0-11520 GCA_018245875.1 Mysoria ambigua
TTACATAGAGGGACGTAAACGTAACTGGTGAATCGTGGGAATGTTCTGCATTCCTCTGCCTACCCCTTCGGGGAATACAAGCGTGAAGTTACGTTTTATACCTATATGTAGTGTTAGTGACTGCCTGGTGACGATAACACAAGCTCACTTGAGTCTTAGTTTGGGGATAGGTGGCCGTGGGTGGAAATATCCCAAGATATTATTAAATCCTAAAACTCGCCGCTGTATGATACTAAAGTGACATAAACTTGTTTATCTTCATCGGCCTTTTTATCTTTGCATTGTTTTGCACAGGTCTGCTCTCAGAATGCGACCCGTCGAGACTCCAGTCTATTACGCTGGTCTACTGTGTTGGCAGTACGTCACAGCCTCGAGAGAAATTATCATTAAATGATGGATATTCTTAAAACGAAGCTAACACGTAGTCCATCCATCCCCTGAAGGGGAGGGCAGGGGGCAGAAGCACATGCCCGCTAAACGCGATTTTTTGGTAATGGTATCAAAAGGATACCATATAATTTTACTTCAAATACCGAATACTTTTATGTTCACAGACCGGACGTGCTTGTTATATATTCGTTACTAGTTTATAACTACTCCTTATTGTGTTCCATCATCATCAGCCTTCTGCAGCCCACTGCTGGACATAGGTCTCCCCTGAAGGGGTTACGTCTTTCACTCCCACGCTGAACATGTCGCGATCGCGGAGTACATGATAATTACTGCTATATTGATATAATTATATATAAACAACATTACAATAAATTAACGCCTCGCTACCAAAGCGGTCATCGAAGATTGTTATCGCCGCATCCTTTTTTTCGTAACTCGGCCTCACGCGCGTTAATTGCTCTAGTCTTACCTCAAATGTTAATTTGAAATGGATCTAGTTTTGCTTAAACGTTGTTGTAACATTTAAAAGTTAACCGATATAAATAGTGTATTATTTTATGGTGGATGTAATCTTATCATCGATAATGACAATTATATATAAGGTCAGCTGAACATATGGCCATCAGGTCATGGATAAAGATGTAAGCTATTGTAATTAGACGGTTGATAGTCTGAATACACCTATATGCATTTCTAAGTACCTACGTAAAGAAATAGTAGTGTAAGGACCCACGACCATCGGCTCGGCTTGACTCGGTTCCACTAACAACGAGGCAAGCAACTAATGAAGAGTCAAAGTCAAGTTTTCGTTTTAATCAAAGTAAGCGATCAATTTGTTTAAAAATGTATATAATGTGTCCAAGCAAGATAGGTTCAACGATATTTCAAAGTTTAACGGATTTACACACGAAAATATACAAGTACCTACACGTCCAAAGCAAAGGAGATAATCGTCGAATCTCGGCCAGATCACGACCGACTTCTGTTACTAGCGCTGAGCTATTGTCACGTGAATCAAGATTGGGCACGCAAATACATCTGCGCAGCTGGTTCCCAAACTGACATCAGACTTGTTAAGAAAAAAAATATGTTTTTTTTTTGGATTAAGTGGATGTAAAAAGTGTCTTGGATTGAACCGGACCAATGTGAGAAAGTATTTAAGTTACCAGTTTACCAGGCTAATGAACTACACGATCTGATTACCTTAGCCTCGTTCCATTAGAGTTGGTAGGCACGATGGATCCTGGTATAGGAATTGTTTGACCTTTCCTAACCATGGTCAAGAGTACCCGAGTATTAATCAATTGATATTATCCTCCATATTTGACAAAAGGGATGATATGTTTGATTCATTTATTTATTGTTTGTTCTTTACCTGTAACCAAATCTAACGTAGTTCGTCTCTACAAGTTAAAGAAGGGTTGGAGTAAAATATGCAACAACAAGTCTATACCAAATGAAGATAAAGCACAAAAACATAAGTAGCTTACAGCCATATTATCACGCCTATTTTTAATCGGGGTAGGCAGAGATTAAAAAAATCTATTTGACAAGGTCCTGGCAATCTTTTTTCGCCGGCTCTTCATTCATAGAAGTCGTTACAGAAGCTCGTCTATTGATATAACTTTTCAACTAATCTTCTCTTAAGATGTCTTCAGTTTGATTCGGGTATGGGGGGGACCGCTTATGATTACCTCTTATGATTTTACCATCCACACTCACATATTCATTATTATTGCTTACCATTTAACTAAGAAATAAGCATAATATAGTCTAATTTGACGTTATAATATACATACGAGTATATTAGGACCTCAGCCTTAATTCGACACAAGTATACAGCTCACAATCACTGTGTACTGTCATTCAACAGTAATGCCAAATGAGGTATAACTCGTAAAGTTTGAGCATCAACGTATCACAGTCATGCACCATCAGGCGTGGCGTGATGGTGCGTTGCGTGTCGGAAAATGAGGAGGTTGATGACTGGCTGAAGGGCGCGTGCGTTTGGCATGAGCTCTTGTTGCTCACCTGTGCGATTTGGGACGGCGTTCAAACATTGCGTTCACACGAGCGTTGGAACATGTTCGCCCAAGTTCGGGAACTGGTTGCGACATTTCAATGCTCTCGTGTTATTTACTTTTCGACGAAGGTATTTTTGAATTTTCAACAATCGAATATATTCGACACAACAATTGGAATTGTGTATATAAAATTTTGTACAATGAACGCAGCATTACGCATGTAATCTCCCAAGAGGGAGGCGGAGGGGTATAGTACACTCCCACATTTCACCAGTAACGTTTAATCTCGCTATGTTATAGGTGGTGAGCAATACCTCATGACAATAGTCGTACATCGGACTCAAATTCAGACTCCGAGCCACTGCTAGAAAATCTAAGAATAATTCAATAGTGCCCGACCCATGATTTGAACCTAGGACATCTCGGTCGGCAGTCGCGCTTGCAACCAACACGACCGCTGAGGCAGTGTAATATTTTATTTCGTTTACTTTTGATTCCGATTGAAATAGTGTCGCCTAGATGATCACGATACAGACAGCGATAATGGAAATAAAACAACTTTTAAAAAATTTGAATTGTAATATACGACACAAAATCTTGGGTGTGAGTTGAGTGAACATAAAGGCGTTACACGAGCAAAGAGATAACGTAATATTTCATAAGCAAGTAACTTACATAAAAATGATACATTATCCATCAAGTCATTGACCAATATCGTGAGAGATGGAAAGCGTTATACGAATACAAATGATACACATCTCATGTACTTACACGGAAGATAATTACGTTGGTGGTTCATATGTTAAATTATTAACGTAACGTAATTAAAAATGGAATGCGTTGGGACACGTGGCGCGAACTGGCGTAAGTTGGCGGGTAATCGTGAGCAGTCTTATGTCATAATGATGGAGCAACCTGGTGATCACGAAGACAATCAGAATGTGCGATGAATGTGAGCCGTAGAGATAAATTAAGAAGGCAAACGAATTTCTGTTGTGTAAGATTGTATTATAAATAATTTAGTGAATACATAACACGTAAATATAAGAGATTTACGTTGTTTAAGAGAGTGTTGTGAGTTCTTTCTGTTGTTTTTTTATCTCTGTCCACCCCACGAATAGTAGCGTAATGGTGATTCAAGTAATAATTTGTATGGAATAAATTTTTTACGCTTCCTAAGTACATATATTATACCTTACGAGGAATGAAAAAAAAAAATAAACCGACACAAAAAAATGTAAAATCGCTTTTGCCGCTATTGTTATTTGTACAATTAATTATCTTTGTCGTAGTAAAATGTTAACTATAAAAAATATTTATAATTACACGAGTAATTAATGGTTATGAAACTGTTGCATCTAGAAAAGAAACGCTCAACATTTACCACTTATAATGTCAGCGACAAAAAAACTACAGAACAAAACAGAAAATGAATTGGTAAAGCATAGTAACGTAGTCACGCCTGCAATCGCCGAAGAGGCAGGCAGAACAATGCACTACACGCCCACGATTCGCCAGTTACGTTTAGTATACTCTACGTACTCGTATATTAGGTGCAATGAATTCACGTACATAATATCTATGCATCCCGTGTCATGCGAATTACGAATTAGGCCATGACAATAGCACCTGAAGCAGGCGCAGAGGTCGAGCGGTTGCGGTGACTTCAGGCGACGAACATTCGGAGGTCATCGTCGGTTTGTTTTTAAATCTTTACACAAGAGTGACGTCACGTGCGCGAACAGTACGAGCCGATAACAACCGAACAACATATTCGTTAACAACAGCTCTTCTGTTACGTAATAAAGAAAACAATGTCGTCCGTTGCAAACTTTAAGGTAACTGTGTTAAATTTAAGAGCCCTAAGACAAATGATTGAGGTCGCGCGGTGATGAATTGTTTGAAACACGGCAATGTGTTATGAGACGTTTTTGTGTATTCTCGTGCGTGACTGTTTTTAAAGACTTGCCTAATAAATTATATTTGAATAGCCAATATAATCAATTATATTGGACTTTTCTGCTAGCAAAAGACCGAACGAAATATGCTGAGCCAACTGCCGACGTTCAGCAGTTGAAAAGGCACCAGATGAAGAAGCCTGATCTTAGATCCATAGATGTCCATAAGACATTAGTGTCTTATGGACATCTATTAGTCGTTCTACAGTTGCACGTGGGTCTCCTCTCAGATAGAAACGGCGTATGAGGGCTAATTAGTTATTAGTTTTTGGACAGTCGATGTACAAATAAAAATAAACATATAAATGTTTTTATCACTTTTATATTATTATTTGCCCAGTAGTAAATAAAATATATGTTATCTTAAATTTTTTGTCTATCCATTAAACTACCTTGACTAGTAAGTCAAGGTAGTTTAATGGGCAGACTTACTTAGTAAAGTAATGGTTTAAGTAGGTAATGGCTGAGATAATTTTGATGAAAATTTTACATTATTATACAAGTAAAGGACATAATTTTGCCAGAACCCATCTGGCATTGGCTCTAATATATATCAAATATAAGACTGTACAATTTACTTCACGCCTGTAATCCACGAAAAGGTAAGTAGAGGCGTGTAATACACTCCAACGTTTCACCGATTATATCTATCTGCTGTGAACTATAAAAGAACATTTCAAATGAAGTCAGAAAACGAAGTTTCGTAACGCGAGGACCGTCAGCTGGACACACACCGCGTTTGCGCAATACCAGTGTTTACATACATTGGGAATATTTGTTTGACCGACACCAACTGGCCGACACACACGGCCTGAATGTTCGAGAGACAACTGTACAAGCATTGGAGTTTACTCTGGTACTTGAACTCAAATAAACTATGCTCGTATACATACGAAAAGTACGTATCGCTGAGTATACATAACATCACGCCTATTTCCCCGAAGAGATAGGCAGCGGAGAGTAGCACTCGTTTTTCATCGGTTATAGACATGCCCATAATCTCCACGCCAGGGATACCAGTTGACAATTGCAGAGGACAGATGTTCGCTCTACCTATATTGGTATAGGCGGCGAGGGCATTTGGTTATGCCTAGACGAACCGCGTTATAGGGCGATCGGCCAGCGGCCGGCTAGTCGGCTCTCATGACACCCTGTGTCCCGGCACGGGGTTAGGGGATGTATTATCTCTCCGCCCCCAAACAGACAATATTACTATATTATTTTATAATATATATTAGTTTATACTTTTGTTTCCAGCTGCAACATCTAGTAATATTAGATTTAAAATTATCTCCATCGTGTTTTATTTTGTTGGATTTTTTAAAATGCAAATGCAATTTAAACGTTCATTTATTTAATATTAAGATTCGTTAACATTAATTTAGAATTGAAAAGTCAAAATTTGATTATAAGGTCACAGAATATATGTTTATTAAGCTGTGCAGTTACTATAGATAAAATTAAAACTGTCGTGACATGATTTGAATTACGAAAAGCGCATTTGTCTATGACCGATTTTTTATATACACAGGATCTTTAGTCTATATTAATATGTCATCATAATTATTATCCCCTTTATCGATCATGGGACGGGGTCCTTGTCGGAATCAGATATACTAGGGCCATTATATGCCACGTTTGTACTGCGAATTGGCAAACAATGTATTTATCGTTTCGTTCCAACTATTCAAAGTGGGAACGTCAAAGATAAAGTGAATTATGAGTGTGTACTGTAATCCTGTCTCCCCCGGGTAAGCACAAGCGTGATGTTATATTATATATAAACAGGAAATGCGTATACAGAACAATATTCTCAGTTTACATCGCTCCTCGTAAAGATGAAATCTAGCTTCAAGCCCCTCGCCGGCCGTGGGAGTTACTATCAAATTACGCGCGCATTGCGTCTATTTGCCATATACGTTATGCAATATGCGATTATGACCCGCCCGATGGCTCAGTGGTTAGCGCTTCTAGCTGATGAGCTGGAACTGGTTTTGGGTTCGATACTGATTTTCATATGATATAGCGATATATGTATTTTTGTCTGGGTGTTTTATTTGTGATTTCCACGAGTATTTGTATCTAGTTGTAAATTAGACTATTTTCTTACTTGTTTGTTATGTTTATCAGCTGTTTAGAAACCGTAGTACGGGCTTTGTTTGTTTGATATAAAGTAGGCGCGTATGGTGTCGCAAGGTATTATTATTATAATCGTTACGTAAAATCCCCATGAGACTTGACCGAGTTTAAAACAACGGTATAATAAAGGTTGTTTGATTACATTAGACATTATTATATTTGCGTTAACATAAATTAAACAATTACTTATAAATATAATATTTACAAAAATATTTCTACGTTAAAATTAACTCTTTTAATGAAATTAAAAATGGTTTAGGACATAGTCTACTAAACTGGCTACTACAGACAGGTTGAGAGACTCCACAGCTTTAGAAAACACTGTAGTTAAACCCTAAAGTTTTCTCTCAATATTCCCACCTATATTAGTCATACTTATTTTAATATTGCAGTAATCTATAATATGCAATGCGGCGCCGACACGTGCCCTAATCCACATTTTTTAATAGACATCGAGACACGTGCCTTCCTATTGTGACACAATGGTCGCACAACTTACGCTTCGACTGTATTTGTATTATGGAACACAAACATTCTCGAACATTTTGTCACCGCTCTGCTAGATTATAATTATCGTATTCCAACTGCTAGTTGATAATTGTCAACATTTCTTTTTCGAATAGTGAAGTTCATGTGAAACGTATATGTATAAAAAATGCACAAATCTAGAGAATGTAAAATTACGATCCATTGATGTAGAAAAAATCGCAGACCTATGAAGATGTCTACTTACTGGTATGCTACATATTAAAAGCATATTTCATAAATGCCCTACATATTATGATATACAGACTTCAATCAAATACTTTCGCACCTATCCGAGGTTCGTCTTCAACTTGTGGCCGTCGCAACAGCGGACAATTTACCTCATCGAAGCGAGTGACAACCCTAACCCCCGATACGGAGGACAGTCCCACACGTGCGTACGTATTGTGCCCCACAATAGGACTCGTCCTTCGACGCTCGTCGGTTATCATACGAACGTATTCAGTTCGATTCGGTCCGATCGATCGCACGCCGAATCGATTGTGATTGTAAATGGAATGGAATGTGTATTTGAAAACACAGTCCTTTGTGTGCGCGACGTATGAAACTCATTCTTGTGATTGAATGATATGGGCGTTAGTAATTTTTTATTTATGATGGAAGTTACGAAATCACCATGTTGTAATCAAGTTTCGCAATATCGTAATAACTTGTTAGTTGTTATAGTGTTGGCTTTGTTATGAAGAAACTTTCTTAACTATGATTTTTATTCTTTGTATAATAATTTGTATAAAAAACTTTAAGTTTTATGAAAAGGTTTTCAAAGATGATGTATTTGACGTTCAGTGCTCCCCTTTACGGGCTCAGGCGTGATAGTATAGTAGTATATTGCATAAAATGCATTTAGTCCATTAAGACATGACAAATCATGTTGATACAAACACAATTGGTTAGTGTAGTGTAATTTTTAACATCTCCATATTTTTCACAGCAGGAAGTGCGTCGATTTCATTTTCTTAAGTTTCATGTATATTATATAGTATGTCATCGGTCGTTTCAGGAAATGATCATCGAGAAATATTGTGATGTTAATTTTAGATGTAAATATTGTTTTGGTTACACTGTCGAGCGCGAAATTTCGAACTGTTAAAAACAGCTGACAAATATTGGCTGTAATAATTGGCGCCAAATTTTTGAAACAGCACCTATATTTAATTATTTATCCTTTATTCTAAGCTATTAGTAACGAGTTTCTATTATTTGTAAAAAATAAAGAAACCAATTGCATTGTATTGCGTAACATTAACAGCAAATAAATTTTCATATTTTGTTCTATTTTCAATTTTCGAATTCTTGCCTCCAAATCCAAGTACCAGCCAAATGTACAGAACATTTTAGTTATGTTTTAATTTCAGCGTAACTTGTTTTATATGTATAATCAAATACATATATCTTAAGAAATCTTCGTAACGATGAAAAATCTTTTAGTTATAACGAGACCTTGCGCGTTGAAGGAAGTTAAAATTTATAGTTTAGTTCTACAATAACATGTGAACTGTATTACGGTCGCTGTTAAAATATTCATTGTTATAACTGGCACTAACAACACTTACGTTATAATAGTCGTAAGGTTGGTATTTTTAAAATCATAACGTTTACAGGTTTCTCCAGTTGATGTTTAATTCGTATGTAATCAGCTGCCATTAAAACAAAACGTATCTTCACGCTCTTAATCGCCAAAGAGGCAGCTAGAGGGGGCGTAGTACACTCCTACGGTTCACTTTTATGTCCATTATGAAATAGGTGGTGCGCCTATTGCCATACACGGGGCATATATCTAAACACACAGCGTCTATTTAAAAATCTAAGGTAGAAAAATCCAATAGTGCCAGACCCCGGATTTGAACTTAGGACCTCTTGGGCAGGAGCGCTTGTAAAAATACCTTGAGGTCACTAACACATGATCATCTGATTCAGCCCTGCTTGCGCCTGGAATACTTTGACTAGACAACTAATAAACAACTGTACGTATATAAATATGTATTTATACATGTAGGTGTATTTTTCACACACAGCCGTAGAACAAACGGGTGAGTTCATTACAAATATAATTAAACAAACACCCATTCGTCACTGGTGAGAATCGAACTTGTCATTTATTAACATGAGGCCCCTTACGTTCATCAAAGGTGTATAATTTCTATTTCGCAATACCATTACACGAACAATGTCTCGTTTCATTCGGACGGTGAATATTTCTCTCATAACTTAAGGCAAATGTGAAGTTAATTTGTATTCAGCTCGCATCGGCGCGCAACTGTCGCAACAGAACGACAGAAATATGATTGTTTGTGCTTGAACGTGACGGCCAGGCGTCGGACTGGCCCTTTGGTCCCAGTGGCTAGTGGGACGGATGGCGGCGCCGGCGGTCGCGTGTTCTAATCCCACCCCGGACACGTACGTAGGCGGCGAGCATATTGCCGAACTGCATTTAGTACGAGTAGTTAATTTAATTTCCAAATCTTACAATACACATATGAATGATAACACTCGTAATATCTTTCTATTTTAAGATCATGATATCAACAGGTCTCTCTGAGAGTGGACAAAAAATGTTGATAATAATTTATTCCATGTCAGACACTCGTAATTATTTCTAATACTCATCATATTTATTAAACGGTAAGCATAAAAACTTAACTTTCGTAATTTGTTATATGATAAAAACACTTGGATACATATTTATAGATAGAAACGAGTGATTTAAAAAGCGACATGTAATTAAAAAATCTTCTATATAAAAAGCATTAACACAAAAACTATATAACCAGGGTTTAAAAACAAAGAGGTTATAATTAATTGTGTATTTACCCTAAATAATTTCCAGTAAACATTGCGAAAACCCGGCAGAAAAAATATTGGAAAGAAAGCAAAGAAACGAGATCCATCGAAAATGGAAGACAAGGTTGAAATTATTTGATTGTTTACACGAGAAGAAAACTACCATGTGGACAATAAAAACAAAACATCACTAATGCCATACATACGGTGTCTCGCCTTGACGATACAGGAAAAGGTAATATACTACAGCTGTTGAGACAAATGTACAATACTTAGCGTAGTCAAGCAACGCTTTAGAGGCGACGTCAAAACGGCTAATATTTCTTTTTGTTCAGTATAAATTATAAACAAACTAAAGAGACAGATTAACGTATTGACACAAATCGATGGGGACGCCATGAAGATGCGGACGAATTGCATGGTGTCTGACATCATCGCGACAAGGTCGACCGCTTTGCGTTCTCGTTGTATACGCAGTAGTGAAATATAAGCGGCGATTCGGAAACTTGCTGGTTTTCAAATTTTTCTGCATTTTTTTGGACTTACAGTTATGTAGTTCCTAGATTGAAAAGCCCGTTACAGACATACATAGTTGTTTTTATTTATAATGGCGGCGGTATGACGTTTAATACTTAATACATTATTGTAGTAATTTTTGTATTGCACCAAATAACGTTGTAATAAATAAATGAGCTTTATATAGATAGTGGAGATAAGAAAAAATGCTGTCAAATTTGGCGCCATGTTTTTTTAAATGTCATAGATAATAAAAATTACATTGAGTGTATATATTATTTTCTAATACATTTAAGGTGTCCGCTTTTTTTGTAACGCATCCCATTTACAGTAATAATAAATTGTAATCATTGACAAGATTTGTCAATATTGACAAAGCGTCTTCGTTCGTTCGCTGCTCGTTTCTAGACATGGATGAAACAAATCCTTGAATTGGACACGGCTAGTAAACAATAATTTTAACTGCATCACTGGTAATAGAAGCAGTTAGAATATTATTTATTTTTATTATTATTGTAAATACAATTGAAATTCTAGGCAGTACTATTAATGTTAATGTGTATAACAAACATGATTTCTTGTAGAAATGTGATTTCCTCGCACATACTCTTACGTATGTATATAAATAAAAGTGTATTAAATGCAAGAAATATGGAGATATTTCATGTTAAACTTGAGAGAATTATCAATTTTTTTTAGACGGAACCGACATTTAGACAGGCTATGGCTTGTTTATTTGTAATCTGTTTATGCAATTTCCGTGTTCATACATATACATATACAAAATTGGTAATTATTATTACTGTTGTTCTTTCATTTTAAGAAAACATAAAACTTCGTTTGTTTCAATACAACTGCTAATCGAGGGGTGCGAGGTTCAAATATAACTTTTTTCTAAATTCGATTTTCTAGTTGGAATGTCCATATGTGCTCGGAGTTTTGGATATACGTCCCTCGTATGACAATAGGCTCACCACCCTCCATAATGGGACGTAACCGGTGAAACGTGGTAGCCTAGTACACTCTTCTGCCTATTTTTCCGGGGAACATAGCCGTGATGGTACTTATCGACTATTTTATGAAATCAATGCTGCCTCGTTGGTCGTGTTGGTTGCAGATGCGACTGCCGATCGAGAGGTCCCGGGTTCGATTCCCGGGTCGAA
>DWEI01004629.1:0-11519 GCA_018245875.1 Mysoria ambigua
GTAGCAATTTAGAGTAATACATTGAGTTTGTCGTTTAATACATTACATGTACTTTATAAAACTGTTGGTGTTAATGGATCTTAAATTTTACATTATTTATTCTTGTTCTGCCTTTTATTGATAATTTTATTTTTACGAATACGATTCAATAGTGAAAAATAATAACTGTAAGACGACCGCCACCTATAATATTTTTCTACACAAAAGAACTTTCATTGCAGTTCTAAAAATTTACGCTAGATGGCAATGTATTATTGTCTGAAACACGCTAACGAGTGTACACGCAAGATTGTATAAGATCGGAATAAAGTATGCTATTTGATGTCCGCAGTGGAACCAAGAATCACCTAGATTGGGGATTATCTAGTGTGTTCTGCCTTATTTTTGCTTCGGATCTTGTATTTCCACAAGATCCTTATATAACGTGATATCTTTTCGATGTAGTCTTATTTTTAAGCATAGTTTATTACTGTCGACAAAAAGAGCGCTAAATTTAGTTCAAACCATAAAATAATGGTGAACTACATATTTCATTCTATTTGTTCCTTTAGAAATAAACGTAACTTCACGCCTGTAATCCCCGAAGAGGTAGGCAGAGGAATGCAGAACACACCCACGTTTCAACCAGTTACGTTTACGTCCCACTATGTAATTAGGTGGTGAGCCTATTGCCATGCATCGGGCACATATCCAGACTCCGAACCACTATCAGAATTCTAATTAGATATTCTAGCAGAAAATTTTCTAATTAGAAAATTAGATACTTGAAATAAATAAGACTCTCTAAAAGTATAAGGTCATAAAACAGATTCGATCAACGTTTTGTAGGCCTGGGAATCGAACCCGAGACCTCCCGATCGGCAGTCGCACTTGCAACCAACGATGCAGGCAAGTACTTTAGAAATAATTTTGTAAAAAAAAAATAAGGAAAAATCATATTTGTGTTTATTTGCAAGTTACGTTTATTTTAAATGTAACATACGATTTATTGCACTGAAATAAAAAGACGTAACGCATCTTCCCGCCTGTAATCCTCGAAAAGGTAGACAGAAGAGTGTAGTAGACTACCACGATTCAGCACCTTCATTTACGTGATGAGTCCATTTCCATGACTTAAGCTAGCTACGGTTACTTAATCCCGGTAATTTGACCACGCTAACTTGAGCGCGGTAATTCTTAATCGGGTTAATTTGCTTAAGTTGGCTTTATCTAAGTAAGGTTGGCTAATAAGCTGGATAACTAAAGCTTGCTACCTTAAGCTGGCTAACTTAAGTGGGCTTATGTAAGCGGACTAACTTAAGCTGGATAACTTAAGCGGGCTTACTTAAGCTGAATAACTTAAGCGGGTTAACATGAGCTGATTAATTTAAGCTGGCCCACTTAAGCAGGCTAACTCAAATTGGCTACCTTAACCGGGCTAAAGTAAGCTGGCTGACTTAAGAGACATTTTGTGTTGTCGTGTTATGTTTTAAAAGCTTTCGCAGTGCTCACTGCTCCGAAACGCGTAAGATTGTGTCTCAGGAAGACTTGTAGACGTCGCACGGTTTGTTAACGACACAAGTTTGCAGCTTTTACGTATAACGAATAACGCAGGGTTTTACGTATAATATATTATTTTATGAGCATTTTTCAACATCCCACTCACTACCACCCAGATGGAAAGTTCTAGACATTTTAATATACGTTAACACAGATCGGTGCTGGTGATTTGAATCGTTACTTGTTATAAGATTTATGAATTAAATTGAGCGCTCTCATTGTGACCAACTAGGACTATAACTAATATTTATAAAAACATAATAAAAATAAGGACCAACATTTAGATCCCCCAAAAAAATAGCAGTTTAGTTAAACATAAATGAGTTGATAAAATTCCAACGTTAGGCCTGGTACTTATAAAACCGCGAAAGAACAGTATATAGCGTGATTCACATGCATGGACAACGCCATCTAGTATAACAAAGTATTTGACATCAATATCAATGAAAAAATACCCAAAAACAACTAACTGCGTTGAAGAATGAACTTAACATAG
This sequence comes from Mysoria ambigua, assembly GCA_018245875.1. Taxonomy (NCBI): domain Eukaryota; kingdom Metazoa; phylum Arthropoda; class Insecta; order Lepidoptera; family Hesperiidae; genus Mysoria; species Mysoria ambigua. The sequence continues at coordinate 2,036 of DWEI01004629.1, forward strand.
AATGTCTTCGTTTTATAATGATGACATGGTCGGCAAAACATCTTGTAATTACGACAAACCTTTTCGTTTAAACGTACCTAATATATACAATATGCAGAAGTTGTTCTTACTTCAAAAAATATAATTTGCTCATGTCCTTTTTGCACATTACTGCGCTATCTACACAACCTCAGATAACTAAAATATATACTTAAAAGACAATATTAATAAGTTTGTGATCGTACGATAGGTGGCGCTGTTTACTATTAATATGCGCTTACTGCATTTGTTGACTTGAATGAAGTTAATGCTCAGAGTGAAACAAAAGTTTTGTATAAGTAGTACTTTCTATTTGTAAGTTTTATTTAGGACTTTTAAAAAAATTGTATAGCTCATTTTCCATATTTAAAAAAAAAGAAGCGTCACAAAAGCTTTCAAGTCATAATAGTATGTACCTACTTTATGTTATTTCCTCATTTTGGGGATGAAAAAGTAATTACTATTATTGCTAAATAACCTAGCTAGCTACTTCGCTAACATATAAAAATATTTGCCAACCAACCACATTTTCAGTTTCAATTTAATATAATAAATTAGAACGAGAGGGTTAAGGCCGTAGTCCGCCACGCTGGCCGAGTGCGGGTTGGCAGACTTCACACACCTAAGAGAACAATTTTTTTTCTGTACTCAAGGTGTGCAAGTTTCCTCACGATGTTTTCCTTCACCGTTTTATTTTATTTAAAGGAAACAGCTAAACAAGCCGGCATGTCGAAGGTGGTAACTACCGTCGATACCGGCTTGACTAAAGGTAGGGTTTAGGAATAGAACCATCAAACCATTAAGTACTCTTTATTTTATTCGGAGTATTACCTACCTGTTTTATGTTAACTGATAACAGCTATTCTACATTACTCTAGTTAACGAACGAGTGTGTCCGTAAGCAAATTAGTATCTGTGTAATTGATGGTCGTTAATATAAAGGACCGATAAATATGCATTTCAGACCAAAGCAATGAAATAAAGTACAATTCATTTTAATAAAAATAGCTTCTCGGTAGAAATACTTGTAGGGTAGTCTTGCGCGATCTATCAAGTACTATGGTGCACGACGCACATACTGTTGTTCAAAAGTACGTGTATATTTCCCAACCTAAGTCAACGTGGTTGATATTTTCCAATAATTCTTATATTATCCTATTCCTCGTCCGTTATTTTAGTCTTTTTGGCTTCAACATGGTAATTATTTGTACATAGTTTAACATAGAGAAGAGCACGAAGATCAAATATACTTTGCTTTAACAGGTCGTAGATATATCTTCATCGGTTATTTTTATTTTTACTACCCTTTGTTCTAGTAATTAGTCAACCTGATTGCTTAGTTGGGAATAATTAATCCGAGTCTCATTCAAATTATACATTGATGTTATACAAGTATACAATTATACAACCGTCTGCATTGCATTGCACAACTCAGTCTTATTGGGATCGAGAACCACGTGTGAACTTGTCCGAGATATTAGTGTATTATCACGCGAGGTGTCTTACGGTCGAGACAGTACGAACCGCCAAATATCTCTTACCTCGCCTCACGTGCTTCTACGTACATAACTTTGAAGTGCTGTACGAAGGGGGACATATGATGTTTGTACGAGAGGGATTTTTCGGAGGCGTCTCTCAATTATAACATCTCCGTCACTGTTCCGTCGCGTTCACGTCCCGCGACATATGAGCACCGCTGGTCTCGTGCCGCGGCGTGTAAAAAACCGCAGCCAGTCGGAAGTAGCGCAGCGTACCGTTGTACACCATCAGTTAACTCGTGTGTCTCGTGTCGGCCGCGCGCGTACCGCCCTCTATCGACAGTTAACGGTAAGTCGTTTTATATTAATTTTTTTTTATTCATACGCCTATTGCCTTTGATATTAAATTTGGTGCGATGGTTTGCATATTTTTGTCAGTTATTAAGAAGTCGGTGATGTTTTTTTTTTAATGAAGATCCCGTTTCATATTCCCGTTTGGACGCTAGATTCCGTTTTTTGGCCAGTGAGGGTGGATATCAAGTTTTTATTGTATGAGCGTCAAGATTTCAGACGTAAGAACTTTCTTAAGCTCTTTACAATGTACATACATATTACATGATTATTTTGAGATGTTCTACTGAAGCTTGCGAAACGAAAATTTCGTTTTTAAATATAAGCTTTTACAGTTTTCTAATATTATCCTTCTATTTATGTTAATCTCATTTACTTTTTTTTTATTAAAGTTAATAATGTTACATTGCAAAGTAGGTACATTGTGTTTGTAAACTTTACTTAAATAACACATTAATACACAAATGATAATATTGTATTTATAAATGGAATAACAACTTTCTTCATGTTGCTTACCACACTTTCTGCTATGTACATATATTTTGTGTTTTCCTCGTGCGCACACGCATCTTGAACATTCTCGTATTTTCACGAACCATGCAACTCTGCATTGCTCACTCACGAAACAATGTAAAGATCATCAATATTTATTACTGTTTCATACTTGTTCTCTTATAGAAATAATGTGAAAAAATTGATATCCTATGAGATTATTGTAAAAGAAATTAGGATTTTAGGAGGAAATCAGATCAGATATTAGGAGGAAATATTAGGAATTTAACATATTAGCAATTAATGGATTATATTAAGTTTGCTATATGTTAGCTGTATAATACTAATATTTAAAAGTATAATACCTGTTTGCTGAAATTCTAGAAGTTCTTATTTATTGTTGTAATATACATTTTTCAAAATCATATTGGATTATACAGGATGAGAAATACAAAAATAATATAGAAAATTAAACGTTATGTTGATATGATGTGATTTGCAAAATCAAAAAAGCGAACTTTATACGAAGCAGCAAGAGCACAATTGAGTGAAACATAGTCTTGATTTAAATGATAAACATAACATAGTAATAACAGCCATAGGTTTCTGCTATAGTTGATTATGATTTATATGTATGTATGTACTTACTTCTTTATTATATATTACACATTCCATTGATTCATATTAATCTCTTCATAATTTCACCGTAAACTTAAATGTTTCTTGGATTATCATATATGTGATTGCCAAGTTATCATCACTATCTTGTCTGATCATCATCAGTATTGATCTGAGTCTGATTGTCGGAGCGATACAACCGTTGGTGACGAAATAGAGTGTTCACGAACTGTGTTCTGTTCATTTAGCCTTAATTGTTAAAATTCTTACACAAACGTACTATAATAATACTATCAAAGATGTTTAAAGATCTACATTGCTTCGTCGCCTAAGGAACGGGACAGCATTAAAAAATGTAAAAATATATGACAGTCATTTCCTGGGTACCTGGGTGGCGTAGGGTGATTTGTTGGCAAACTAGGCTGAAGCTGTGCTAGTGATACTGAACAAGAACATGTACTCGTGTCCATCACAAACATTCGTCCCGGACGGGAATCGAAACTATTAGTCCTGGCTGACCAGTCAAGGTCACTGACCAGTGGACAAACAGGCCTGGTATCGCCGTAGGTTGATATAAAGTATATCTTATTAGGCTGGTATTTTAAAATCTTTAGTATGAATATGTGGATTTAATTTAACCAATTGCATGAATTTTTGTTCTATTTGAGTCTCGTAACAATGAGTTCGATCTAACATTGTACGATTATATCTCTTCCTCTCGTAGTAAACTCTACAAATGCATTCTCGAACTCTACAAATCAATACATATTCTTCAAACTCTCTCTCTCGAATTATTAGTTTTTTTTTATATTTGCGACAACGTATTTAAAAGCCAAGTACGTTTGGCGTTGATTATCTTTAGACACCTGCAACAGCATCGAAACATGTAAATACTTCGCTCGAGGCAGTACTGTCGGTGCACCTACTACTGTGAAGGATATTATTAAAATAATTTGCGTCTGTGTAGGGTGTGGTGTTTATTATACTAGAGTTAACCATATCAGTGTCCGTGAGTAACGCGTTTGTCAACTTTGGATAGCACAAACAAAATAATATTGACTGCGATCGCACTGCTTTGGGCTTCTGTAACTATCATTATACATTTATTCCTTTTATCACTAACGGATATTTATAGGATTATTTGACAGTTACAGTATCACCCCTAGGGTCCTATACGAGACCGAATGCAGATGTGTTGACTGATGATTGACTGTTGGCGACCACTTGTGAGTGCCAAGTCGCTTGCCGCTATTTGTATGTATATACAAAAATAAGATCAGCTTAACTTAGTACTCCAACAGTATCAGAAGCGCCGGTGAAAGTCACGATACACCTATCTTATGTACAGATACCGGCCGGTGTTGTATTCCCCGGACCGAGAATTAGGGTCACTTTCGCTGTGGAAATGGTTGTGTTCAGCTTATTGATATGAAAGCTCCACTTGTTATGGATTAAATTGCATTAAAGACAACCAAATCGCTCACTTGTAGCGCCGAGGCATTGGCGTAAAGAAAACGATGTTTCAGATCTGGTTAGGAATATCTGCTTGTAATATTCAGTATTGCCAGCTATTATTAATTAATAAATAATAGAAAAATTTAAGATCGTACGGAATATCTTTTAATGGATGGCACGGAAATGGTACTCCTAATATTTTAATGTTTGCCGTTCTGATTTATAAAAGTTATTAGTTTTTCGGACAAAGTCGAACACTTTGGTCTAGGTCAACCCAAACTTGGCTTTGGCTGAGCAACGATAATTAGACAGCTGATTCAGTATTTCGGGTGTTGACACCTAAATAACTGGTTGATATAAGATTTTTATAAGAATGGTGTAGTTATTGCTTTGACTTCAGTGACTGAAGTTCTTTAGGCGTCAGTTGTTTATAAATGTTACTTTTAGAATATTTTTGGAAATTTATGTATTTTATTTATGTGCCCCTTCGGGAATTACAGGCGTGAAGTTACGTGTGTATTTTATATTACATATACTGTTCTTTTTACATATACTTTTCTGTATGAGAGTACTAGTGTAAAAGTATATGTGGGAATGGAAAAAAATTTCTACGGCCATTTCTATTTTTAACAATTCAAAAACACAGAGTCCTTTCATACCGTAACTCGGTTATAGAACAAAACCGATTCGCTTAAGGCCTGTCCCAAATACCAATGAACAACGGGGCTTGCTGTGACACAGTCACCGTTTTGGTCCCGATTCTCGACCTTGGGTTAAACGTGATAAGAACCAAATTAGCAACAACGAGTGTAAAATTTACGTCAATTTTACACTTGTTGAAATGATAGTTACATGTGAAAAATCGCATGTACCATCACTAGATAAAAAAATGCAGTTAAATAATATTTACCACTTTCGGTTTTGGCAAAAATATTTATAACTTTTGATCTTATTCGACGCAAGAATTCATTTTCGCATATGGGATCGTTATATTTATATATTTGTCACATTTATTTTAGTTTGGTAGATGTCACATGCATCAGAAAACGGTATTTAGAAATCTAAGCACTGACGATATCTCACAAGATGTTTTTGTACACAGTTGTGACCAGAACCATTTAATTTAAAATAATGGTACCGTGTATTGCATATTATGATCGTATTATATATCAGATTATGATGTATGAACTTTTCTCATTGTGAGAGACGACGCTAATTTTAGCAGTGGAATGAACAATAGATTGATAACCCACAATATAATATATTTTGTTTTGGTTAAAATATTACTTAAGTAACTTTGCACATTAATGCTAATCAAGCAGTAAACTTAACTTTACATCTGATATATAAATTGTGTATTTGTATCTGTTTTTGTTGATGCTTTCAACTTTTAGGTATTTATGTAGGGGTCAATTTGGATGTACGCATATTAACAAAATGTTTAACGTCAATATGTTAGTTGTTATTTTTAATGTAGAGTTTCACTTAAACGGGAAAATATAATAAAGTACAATAATATGCTAATAAATTTTTTCAAGTACTCTATCTCTGTTGCTCGCGTTGAGATATTTTACACATTTGTCTTTCATTAAAATTACTAGGATTATCGACATTTTCAAGCCCCCAAAATTGAGGTACGTTGCAGTGCTCGTTGATGTCTTTCTTATGATGAAACCGTCGCCTTTGTAGAGCGTATTACTTCTACACGGTTAGATGTACTGCATTAATATTGTAAGCAATTGATTGTGTAGCATTTAGAAAGTTATTTTTATGATATTTTTTAACAACTTTGTATACGTTATTAATTAACACACTCCCTAAGTACAAAGTATTAATCTAATTCTTATTATAAAAAAGGAATCAATGTGACCTGTCACGTAGTGAATCCAGTGTTCTATTATGAAGACATGTACGTGTTTCTTTATAGAGAGAAAACAATCGTCCTTTAAAGATGACAGCTGTCATTGTGCCGTTCTCACAACAGTCTAACAACCACTTGATAGAGATGTACTTATTAACGTCTGAAAGTGGAATGTCCTACTTTACTTTTCCTTAGGAGTCGAATCAAAACAGTACTTGTAAGGGATATATTCAGAATAATCAGAACGGCAGTCATTAGTTGAAAAAATGTTCTAGTTCACTCTACATACTTTTGTTATACAACAGCGCATCTGAAAGACATCAAGAAATACTTAAGTCCAATTTAACGTTGGCCACAGTTGTCTACAAGGAGGCAACGTTGGTTTACTGTACTTAAGTAGTATGTGCCTTGACAACGGTACTTTATTAGGTACATTATACGGTGTAAATGTACATATATGTGTATATGTATACATGTATGAAGTTAAAAATATGATTTTGTCGTACTATATCAAAAGCGTTTATTTTCATTTATTTAAAAAATTTGCAAATCGCAATTCTGAACCTGACATTGTATGTTCGACTTTCGTCCATAGCATATACATATGTATTTGTATGACGACCACAGCTATTTGCGAGTATACGACATTTTTATCTAGTTTCCATAGAACAGTTTCTTCTTAATTTAAGAATTAATGGTTTTTGTATAGTATTTTCAATTTTAAATTTTGACTGCCTCGTTAGTCGTGTTGGTTGCAAGTGTGACTGCCGATCGGGAGGTCTCGGGTTCGATTTCTGGACACTACAAAAATTTTCTAATTTAGATTTTCTAGCTGTGATTCGAAGTCTGGATATGTGCCCGATGCATAGCAATAGGCTCACCACCTATTCCATAGTGAGACGTAAACATAACTGGTGAAACGTGGGAGTGTACTGCATTCCTCTGCCTACCTCTTTAGGGATTACTGGCGTGAAGTTACGTTACGTTGTTATACTATTTTTGCCAAAACAATATGCATTTATTTTACGTTACTAAAGATAGGTTGCACGTTACGTTACTAAAGATAGGTTGCACGTTAATAAAGATAAGTTGTTATTGCCACGTATATTTTCCTATTAAATTGAATTTAGGCTGATAATTCCACCTAAGAGTTTCTAGTCATGAGGGACATTGAAACCCTCTTGTCTTTTTAAGGTTAATATTTAATAACCAGAACAAAACAGTGTAAATTTTGCTACTTTGACTTCGTTATTTAAAATGTGACTAGACTCTATCATCTTTAGTTACGACTATAATGTTGTTGCCGTGCTTATATCTGACAATGTGTGATCTAAAGTATACGTGAACCATGAAGTGTGAACCATACAGTGGAATGTGTTGCCTATTGCCAGCCATGTTGCAAGCATAACCGACTACTAACCGCTGGTTATATGCCAGTGAAACGTTTTATTGCGTTTACCTGGCGACTCTACATATAATTTTAACGCATGAACAAAAAAGATATAAAAGCTAACACGGTGTAAACAATTGTAATTTTTTATAGTGTTTGTTCCGTTTTGTCTGTACATAACAATATTTAATGTTATATAACTCTATTTGTACATGTGTATATTTTTTCCGCTAACCACTCGTTTATTTCTTGGCGGTGTTTCGTGGAGCAAGACTCTATAATAATAGATGATGAAGCTTTAGGGCGGTTACGGAAAAATCTTTTCATTTCTTGTATTGTTATGTTATAATAAGTTTTTAAACTGCAGGCACTCAGAGTTGTCAACTATTGTTTATTTCTTCAGCGGATTCTACGTTTTCGTATTTTAAGTTCGAGTCAAATTTACATATTATACAATGCAGCTCTTGTTACAAAGGTTTTGGCACACTGGAATGTGAACGTAATTGTTGAAACGTGGGAGTACCTTACACTTGTGTGTCCTCTTTTCCTCGTTCTGATCTTGTTTGCTCTTCGAGAATTTTAGGCGTAATATTTATTTAGTAAGCCGTTTTTTTAAGTAAGGTGTAAAACTTTATTCTCACATCTGTATTTTATAGAGGCTGTCAGTAAAGATACAGTGAACTTATTCTCGAGACAAGACCAGATGACGATGTAGAAACGAGAACACATTCCGAGACGCGTCCGCGGTATACCATGAACATAATAGTCGCACTCGCTTCAGGTAGGGTTATGTCATAAGAGGTAGCGTTTATGTAAGTGTGAATTAAGCAATTAAGTTTATGATGCGTATGAATTAAAACTTCGTGTATTTAATAGTATTCATTGTTAATGTTTTCAACTGTGTTATATACTACGATATCTTTCTGCTCTTAGGCAGACTTTTTTTTACTTTTACCTAAGAATGCAAAGGTTTTAAAAATCTTGATTATACTTCTGTATGCGTTCAAAGAATAAACATACAAAGTTAGTAGCCAGTTAGTAGTTAAAAAGCCATAAACAATTGTATATATCTTATCTCCTATAACTTGTGGATCGAGTCATTGCACTTTGTATGTAGCAATTAAGCAGTTGAATGCTACGGTCAAGTACTGTGTGTAACAAGTTAATTTTTCTATACATAAACATTGTAAATTATTCTATTACAATTTATTACAATTTAATATAATGTAATACAATTTATTGATCGTGTTTTGCCTAAATTGTTCTATGATCTAAATGAGTAATACGTATCTATACTATCATTACATTTATTGTAATAATAAACTAGAATAAACTGTAATAAATTGACAACTGATTTAGGCAATAAACTGACCGCTATTTTTATTAAGTGAGCTATGAAGTGAATCTGCCGGGTTGGTGCATTTGCCGAAGAATAAATACCTGATATAATAGGCAAGGTCTTGATAGACAGCGGCTTTGCAAATGTAGCGTAGGACGCGCTCCGGCTAGGCGGGACGACGATCTGTGCAAGGATGTGGGCAGGAGCTGGATGCGGCAAGCCGAGGACGGGATGCTGTGCTTTGGGGGAGGCTATGTTCATCATTGGTCGGAGATAGGCTCATGGTAATGATTTACTATGCAATGGAGATAGTGCATCTTTTTAAAAAATATATTATAGCAACAAATTATTCGACACTTTTAGAAACATAAAGGAAGAACGTATTTGATACAATATTTGCACGCGTCTAAGACTCGTAGGAAATGGATTTCTTTTCGAAATCAATGTAATAAAAGGTTTAGTAGATATCGTAACTGAGGTAA
>DWEI01004630.1:0-11516 GCA_018245875.1 Mysoria ambigua
GATCGGCAGTCGCACCTGCAACCAACATGACCAACGGGGCAGTCAATAATGAAATACATTGGCAACTTAAGTACTTCCACTTGCAATTGTATTTAGAATTGTTATTTGGAATTTGTCTTTCTTATCCTTCTGCCACGATCTCGCTTTATTGCAATAGTTTTTCAGCAGGCGTGTCATCATTCAAATGCTATCTTTCTGTCCAGATAAAATAAAACAAGAGATAAAATAGACTTCGTGTAAACGCTACATACGAGTAAATGGAACTTCGTACGCTTGTAATTGAATTACACTAACTTCAGCAGTAACTATTTTCGTTAGTCTGACTCATGATTTTTTTTAATTATTAATTTTTATTTTGGCAATAAAATTATAATCATTATGTACTTAAATTTATTTGCATAATAGACATTTTCTTATGAGGCCCACATATGGGTAAAGGTTATTGATTTGTGATCTCTGTGATTTGGACATCTGTAATCAACTTCAGATAAGTCGACCACAAATGCGCCTCTACCCCTGAGGACTAAGCTGGAATGCCTCGAAAAAGTATGTCTCTCTTACCACACCCTTCAAACCAGAACACAGCAGCGCTTAACACTGCTGTTATAAGGCAGAAATAGGTGGGGCGGTGGTGCCGCCGGAGTAGAACCACAGAGGGTTCTACCACAAATAAATGACAGAATAAGCCAAAATTCGATGGTGGTAACAATTCGTTCATTCTAACCCTGAAAATACACACAAATAAATAATATACGTAAATATAAATGTTTTTTTACGATCTGCACGGCAACTGCACGAAGTGACAAGATTCACAAAATGCTAAATGATTTAAATACTCGTGAAATAGATACTTGGGATAATTTTATTGTAACTGAATTTAATATTTGTCTAAACATTAATCAAGTTTCCCGTACAAAATCAAGCACCATAATAACAAAAGGTATTTAATGTTAATTACCCTAGAGAATCTCTGTGAACACTGAAGTAATCAGTAAGATAACCCAAATGTTGGTTTTGTGCTGCATTTGCATTTCTCGCTACATCCGTAAACAGGAGCCCGGAAATTCGGTAATCTGAAAGCAAAATATCCAACACCGCGTCTGACGTAGAAATATCGCAACGGCCATTCGCTCCCGACGGTTTGGATCATGCCAAATGTGAATTTACAGGTCGCCAAAGTGTAAAATAAGGACCACAGTGCTTTGACAAAACCATATAGAGTGTGTGTTTACAAAACGTTGCCTATAGTTGACAAATATGCTTCGAATATGCCTCGGCCGGACAGGACGCTGACCCGAATCGAGGTGTGAGCAAACACTAGATAGAAAAAAAAAGTCAGTGAGTGTGTGTGTGGTGACAGTGTCAGGTGGCGATGAGGCGGGGGGCGGGTGTGCCCCCGCGCCTCTTATCAGGAGATAAGGCGTGTGCGGCTGATAGCGAGCTCTCGTCAAACGCAGGCAAGTCTTCACCGTGACCAGGCCGCTCGGGAGCCAGCGGCCGCCGCCCTGCACCATGCTGCACTCACTGAACGCACTCGCCGGCAAGATATCGCCGGGCGGCGGCCTCGACTCGAACGCGAACAGACACACGCATCCAAACAGGAATCATAAGGCGTCGTCACCATCGTCGCCTTACTCCAAGCCAAAGTAAGTGATAAATACATTGTCTTGCGTATCAGGTAAAATAGTATAAAAACTCTTTAACATTAACCTGTAGATCATAAACACGATGTGTTGGTTACAAATTTTTCACGGGATGAATTGTAGGGTATATTAAATTCTTATGGAACCTAGAATATATTATTTTTTTCCTTACCACTAGGTTTTATTTTGGCTTTTTCTTCTCCCATCTATTAAAATACTAGAACTACATAACACGACACAATTTAGTAAACAATTCTATTATATTATAACATTAGATCTATCTTGTATACTTTTAAACATTTTATCGGTTTTATCTTCCATCCCCACATCGATAATTTTTACCGTACAATTATTATGTTATTTATAAAATTCGACATATGCGTTAGGTATGTTTTTGTGTTCTGATTTTACCATTTCAATATTATTACAGTTTAAAACGTCAAACATTTTTCCGTCACTTGTTGATTCAATAGACTTAACTTCAAAGCGGAAATATAAATTAATATTCCTAACTAGTTTCTCCTTTATTAATCAACTCTTGGAACTTTTAATTGTATGCCGCTACAAATTTATTTTTCCATTTTTAATATTTTCTCTTCTCTTTATTCGCTTTTATAACTGAAAAGTGATATTGACGTTTTCTAGTTATAAATTTATGAAATTTTATTCAGTGGTCTGATTTCCTTATCTTGTAGAATCTACCTTATCACTAATCCGCGCTTGTGCTGTATATTGTTCGTTATTACTTCTGAACAACATAACATAAGCTAGATTTTTACGCTTTATGAATACACTTACTTCAAAATATTTTTATATCATCATGCATTTAAATATTTTGACAGTGAAATCTTAAATTAGATATAATGTTAGACATTTCAGAGTAAACGCACGTTATCTTATCTTACCTTTATAGTTTTATTAGTGTAAATTGACATGAATTTATTTGTTGGGATATAATTATGGAATGTCTGATTTGAATGTATCAGTTTCATTTATAAAATAAAGCGTGTCGACAAAGTAAATTCTAATATTATTCTTATTTCAAAGTTCGATAACGTCTTGAAAAGTATTCATTTTTCGTATTTCAACATTTTAGTTCATTTTGCGCTTATCAAGAAATATGACGACAGCTCTGAAGCAATGTTTGGCGATCACGTGTGTCTACTGCCCTATACAAACAGAGATTAGCCGGTGACTCAAGAGTACACCAGTTACTTGCAATATTTTATATTAATACTGTATCATATAGAATAATACCGTCATCACTATTGTCATCATCGGCCTGTTACAGTCCACTGCAGGACATAGGTCTCCTTTGAGGAGATATGCCCATAGTTGCTACTGTCTATAGTCTACGAGAACTTTTCTAGGTTCATATCTAATATACATTTTATATAACACAGAAGAAGTAGCCAACCCCACCCTCTATTGAACCACCGCCGCCTGATTAGTGTAAAGTCGTAATTTCAGCCGCCGGCTCGAGACCGTCGGCGATGCATGCAAATGAGCCCCAATCATAACGCCAATTCACGTCACCTCGTGAGCCCGCGCACACTGCGGGCACACACGCGACGCGAGTGTTTCAATAATAATAATAATAACATCGCGTGTGAGGTTTCGACGCGTTCTCCCGCCATTCGCACTTCGCGTAGCTTACTCGGTTAAGTTTGTAGTAGGCTGGCTGACAGTTCAGTGTTTTCGAATGCTGTCTACAGGCTCTTTACAGGCGCGTGCCTATCCGAAGTTCCTTCGGAAACTAACTCCGATTCAGAATACTGAACTATGTGAATGCAACGCTCACTTCAAATCAATGCAAGCTCTCTGCGTATCAGGGTTTCGTATTGTAGATTTTTTCTATGTTATTACCAAAACGAAGTCGAATTCAATTTGAATTTACACAGTCGATATACATATGTATATAGCAATATTTTTTTACGACCACTTCCACTGTTGGGACTCGGGTTTCCTCTTAGTATGACCGAATTAAGTATATTCTAGTCTGATCTAGTTTAGTCATAGACTACCGTGTATCTGATGGTAGATTGAGAGATTTTACACGTCTTAGAGAACAATAGGTAGATATCAAGTCGTAGAGAACAATAGATGTACGTCTATACTCATCAAGGAAGATGTACCTTCGTATCCCGAAACGGTTTCGCAGAACGTATTCCTATTATATGTTCAACTAACCTCAATAAAACTAGAAATCCATAAAAAGTACTAGTAAAAGGTGGCCCTAGTTAACGTTTCCTATAGATATTGTGTTCGGTTCGCACGGATCGAATAGCCGATAAGATAGCCGACTTTAAATTGTTGTATGCGAACGTGACGCCATCTTTGTGATGTCATGTAATGAGGTATGTTTGCGTATTTGTAGGCAAAGATAATATCCGTCCAGCAGGTCGCAGTCACAAATGGCAGCTACTGATCATGGACTTTTGTTACGTTGAACCTTGAACAGAACTTGCAGCATTAGGTATATTAGCTCAGCCAGTCTACTGACTGTTATGACCCGTAGTTGACCAATCTAGCCAGTCTTTCAAAACAAAAAGGGTTAAAGCCATAGGCATCTGATTGAATTTCAACTTAAATCGTAACTGCGGTTAAACAAAAATAATCGTAGGTTCGAGCTCCCAAGTCATTTGATTATAAATATTAATTACTGTAAACATAGTGAAGAAATCTTCGTAATGTTCTTCAACTCGTGTAAAATATCCAAGCATCTGATCAGCATGACAACTTATATCCTAAACTTTCTCATGCTATATATTACCTGTGTCTAGCAGTGAAAGTCCATAAAATAATATCTAATAATAATACCTTGGGGCATCACGCATGACCAACTGAACCCAAAATTATAATCCAAGGTAGCTTGTGTTATGTTAACCAGATATCCCAGATATCAGAATCGAACCTACAACCACGGCTTAACGCTCAGGCTTTTTAATAACTGAACCAACTAGCTAGTATAAAAGAGTTCAGGATATTAACCGCACGTATATTCAGATGCCTATAAGCGCGCTATACTCCATAAATTATTTACTAATCTTTAATTGTCATGATAACATACTCGTACCATTGTTACATAATACACAGATTTCATGATTCGTTCCTGCCGGATACCGAACCTGAAAGACTCAAATAAGCACACAAGAAATACAGTCACTAAACCACGTGTTTACTCTCATTAAACTTTTACGCTTATTGGCCTAGGCTTCGCAAAGCTAAATCAAAAGTTGTAAAATATTACGAACGAAACGCGGTCGCGGCGATTCGAAACGAGCGTTACAAAGTAAAATCACACCGCTTATATAAATTAAAAACAAAAATTACAGCTGTCATAACGCCATAAACCGTTATTTATCGATCACTTAATGGCACCCCATGTTGTCATAATCGACGGGCCGGGCACCGCGCACCTACGCTGCGTTCACGGCGCCCATCATTTTGATGGCGCGCACGGACACATATAAACAATAAAACGAACACGACGGTTCATGTCAACGGTAATATACGCAGATGCGTTTACGTTTGTAATAACGTTGATTTATTTACGTACATGTAAACGAACATATATATAAAAATTCACACTTGTACGTTACGTTTCCCTACGTGCCGTGATTTTGTAATAATAATAATAATAATAATATACTCGTATATAAGTACTAGTAAGTCTATTCTCTTTGTGTGTCCTACTGCTGCAGTGACAAATAACCCTAACTGAAATAGCCGAGCCGTTTTTCATCAGTTAGTTTCCGACAACACCGAAACTAATAAGATGTATGTATGTGCGTCTGTTCGTCTCTCTGTGTGTGTATGTGCAACGAGCTTGCATAAAAAACAATGAAATGCCACAATAATTACTTTCAAACGCTGGTTTACAAAATACGTTCCTTAGAAAAGAAACATTTGAATTTTAATGGTGTTTTAATTCTCGAAACCATTCAATTTTAAATCTAGCATAGTGGCAATATGTCACGTTACCGTCCAACTATAAGTGCATTAATGTCGCAAATGTGCCCTCGTAATAAACGCAATGTTATTGTGCACCATTAAGCGAGCGTTGTTCGTGAACACTCGTCGTTCATTTCATTCGGTCCTTCATTCAATCGCGTGCTCCCAGCAATCTGGAGCCTTTTTAATTATGTCAATTAAACTTACTCAATTTGCGTGAAAATTACATACATGTCGGTATCCATAATTTGCGACTGACTTTAATTTTAAAGGTTTATTTGTACATTTTGTAAATTCATAAATAAATAAATAAATAAAACTGACAAATCTAATTATATTGCTGAAAATTGAGGTAATGTAAACATTGTACAATAGTTCAGAATATTATTAAAAATACTCAATTTTATAAAATTATTCTTTACATGCGACTTTGGTAATACTGGAATTTTACTCGTTCATATTTTGGAGATAAAAGATCCATAGTATGTTTTATATATTACGCTGTGACGTCATTCTTGACAGACAATTTTAATTCCATTTTAGTGAATATGTTACATAGTAACAAGACCGTTTGATGAAATTATAATAAAAAGGACGTCTCGAAAGTACTAATTCTTGCCAGGCAATTTATATAATTATATAAGTCTTCTTTGAAGTTAACTGAATCAACAAGTGACGGAAAAATGTTTGACGTTTTAAACTACTAATATTGAAATGTTACCCTCTGAGATAATTAATTTATGAAAAATATTGAACGCTATTTTATCACGATAATACTTAAGTTTATAATCAAAATACTATTTTTGACCGACTTTAAGTAACCTAATTCAAAAATATCCATTCGCTTGTCTATTGAATTGAAAATAGTAACCTCAAAGAATCGAACGTCAACAGAGCGTTGCAAGAAATATTTTTAAATCTGTCTCCTATGCATAGAGACAATCGTCCGTATACCAATTTAACGTGTTATAGGTACGACACCCTTGAAAAACAATTGTTATCGTATTTATTTTAATGGTTATCGCCAATGTTTAACAATTGAGCAGATGTGAGTATAAAACTTCAACCCCCTCACAGAGGGATATAAAATGTGATAATACGCTACACGCCACCATTCACCCCAAAGGCCCTTCGATAACACGGATCTATTTCCATAGAGACGAGCCCCCCTTGAAGTATAAATAAGCATTTACAACACATTACGATTTTCCTTATCGTATATTATATTATCGATTCGAATACTCGAAATATTAAAAAAAACATTGTAAGTTTATTTATATTATTGTAAGTTCCATGTTGTTGCGTTGTTGGTGGGGGTCATGTAAGAGCACACATATCGACCCCGTGCAGCGGTATGGGAGGGTGTAAGGACGCTTAAACCCGTCGCCGACGGAGCGGGGCACGACGCGTCCCGGCTACGCACAGCGGCGAGCACACGCACTGGCCGTCGACGGCAGCGTAGCCGATGTGAAAAACTTTTCGCTGCGACCCCTACTGCGCTCGCCCAGCGTGGGGTTTATGGGTCTAGCCGTCAAGGGACGCCTATATCTAACAGTGCTGCATAGTCTGGTGATATTGATAATGACTTATACTATAAATGACTACTTTTAACAGTCTCATTGATGTCATTGATCAGGTTCTGGGTTCAAATCCCCGGTCGCACAGAGTCTAACAGGGCTTTTAAATTTTAATTCATAGCACGAATTCTTAATCTATGTCCGGGTTATACCAATAGGCAATATTTAATTTTATTTTTATAATGTTTCTGTCATTAAATGATAGCGACATTCAGCCGCTTTTACTTTTATGCGATTTTCCCGTAGTTCCTAGTGATTAGTGTACAAGAAGCATGTCCTATCTATAGCGACACAATATTATCTGCCTACCTCAAACAGGTCTTGGTATGACGTCGAAAAATTAATAATGACTATTTAGAGAACTAATAACTACTGATATATGTGCTCGGTGCATGGCAAAAGACTCACCGTCGCACATGGGACATAGTGTAACGTGAAACGTGGGAGTGTTCTTTATTCCTCTGACTACCTCTTCGGGGATTACCGGCGTGAAGTAACGTTAGGTTTTTTTTTTATTTAGAGAAATGAACTCGGATCTGGTATAGTATCGGAAGACGTAGCGAGTGCATGCATTAGGAGATACATTTACGACGTCAACGTCGTAAGTGGAATAAGAGGTTCCACTAGCGTCACTTCGCTGTTTATGGACCGCAGGCGTCTTGGAGCGAGCGAAAACGTCCCCTTAAGACAGCCACTCAGCGTACCCCGCGCCTTACGAACTTTAGTTAGGCCCGCGTCTCAACATAATACTGTTTTGTTACATCAGAAGAATGAGTCATACTAAATGGACTAATATATCAATAGTTTTAGGTATGCAGGTGTTGCGTGACTAGTTTGGGACATGTAGGTGTACATATTTTTAGCCTTAGGCTCATGATAACGACGGTCATTTGTGACTTGTGCATGCTGGCTTGTTGTACCCTAGACATGGAGAAAATTATTAAATACCAGTTAATGTTAACTAACAGTAGTAAAAATCCACAACGTAAACTATCAAAACGTTCAATAGTTTATAAACAAAATGAAAAAAATATTGGAAGAAGTGGTTTATTGTATGATTATTTATTGTATTTATGATCCTGTAAACGATCATGAATGTCAATAAAGATGGTAATTTAACTTCAATATATGGACATATATTGTACATGCGTGTGTTATGTATTTATAAGTAGATACGTGTTTTCACCTGTTAACATGAACACAGCCAATGTATTACGCAGCATTGAATTTACATGCAATTCATCGATCGACAGATAAAGAGATAACGGTCGTACCTCCGTCCCTTATATAAAAATTGAGCCATTATTGTGTTACTTTTATAACGACGATAACGGTATACTGCCTCGTTGATATAGCTGCTGGCGACAGTCGAGACAGTGGTCCTGGGTTCAATCCATGGTCCAAGTACTGTTGGGTTTTTCGCAATAAAAATCTCTAGTAGCAGCTCATTTTTATATTGTTTATATTGTGCTGTTTGCCAAGTTTTATAAAAAAGGCCCATTCCATGGAAATTACATTCGGTAAAACGCACTACCTATTTAACGCGCTTACGTACGGGAATACCTACTACACTCTTTTGTCTACCTCTCCGGGACATATAGTCATGATTTTATATTATTTATCATAGTAATATTAAAAGCGTTATTTATTAATGACGCTTTTTACAGTTTCCCCCAACAATATTTGTTTTAAAATTTTGAGTTTGGAATGACGCATTTTTATCGACGAACATGAGCACTGTCTATAATAAATATTACTGTATAAATACCCCTTAAAAACAATGTTCTATAAACAAAGATTGTTATTATTATGTTCACCTTACTTCAATTTAAATGACGATTTATATGTCATTGACAAAAAAGTCCTATATTAATGACAAAAAAGTCCTATATTATACACAGCCTGTGCCATAAATTTTTGTGTTAATATTTTCGTTATTTTAAAAATTTGTGTAATAAAAGACCCGATCGAAAATACGTAGTATTAGCAAGCTCGAAAATTTTATTTTAGTAATATACATTTTTCTTGTTTTTCAGTTTTGGTTTTGCTATTGCTTTCATTAAACATTTTCATTTGCCCATTTAAAATTTATCCAATTATTTGTTTATTCGCAATGCGAAATTTGTTTCGATAACATATTAAGTACTCACTTGAGCATATTTAAATGTTAAAATTTTAAAGCATGTTAACTGAAAAATAAAATTTTACAATGCAATATATATTTGAAATCTTTGGAGAAGTTTAATAAACGAATATATTTGAAATAAGTCAACACGAAGCATTACATACTCGTACTTAATGAAAGTGGCGTACAATAAAGGCCAAACATTGTTCTTTTGATGTTTACTCTTACCGTGACTTCTAATACACATTTGATACATTTCGCATAAGTTGTACATAAAACAATTGGCAATAACATTGAACAAAATAAGTAAATATAATATGAATCTTGATAGTATGATATTATGACTCGGTAAACTTGTTGGAAGAATGTTCTATTCAATTTCACGCTCGTGTTTCGGTAAATATATATACATCTCTATCACTCTCATAACTAATCTCTACTACTAAGATATTGCCTTTTCATTCTTACAATCTCGCTGTATCCGCCGCTTCAAGTTCCACAAACAACAATAGCTATACACTCAAAATATTACAAAAATGTGGGTAGAATCGTTGTCTAGAACGATTCTCTAGTGTCAGTGCGCAACTATTACGTTATAACTTGTTCTCGGGGCCTTTGTTGATCGAGTGATAAGTGATAAGGCGTAATCGAGCCATGTATACTCTTATCAGTGATAACGGCACAGCAAACAAGTATGAGTGCCGTGTATGGAGACACAGCCACAGAAATATCAGGTACATAGCACAACATAACCTAAAAAAAAGTTATTTTGTTCGGTCCCGTTCAATATGTGCGTACTTAATTCGGTGCTTACATTTGTCGGTATATGCATACTTAGTCTTCTCTAAACTTCTAAGTGAATATTGTTTCATGGGTAAACGTACCACAATAAAGACATGTCATATGTAATACGTAAACAACTTGGTAAAGGGTGGCACTTCTTCTGCATAGTGCTGATTGCCGCCTCGTCCGTTCGTCGCAAAGTCGATTGCCGATCGAAAGATCCTAGGTTCAAATCTCGTGTTAGGCATTAATTCGATTTTTTTCTCTATGTTCATGTAGGTTTCTACATCGACCATCATTAATCTGAGTATGATATCATATATGTATATATACGTACAAACAATATTGTCTATCGGTGTGATACGTTTTAAAAATTACATAATGAAATACTATAAGTACTAATTTATTTAAATTGTTTTGATTACAAAACAATTTAATTTTTGCATATTAATGCAAAAATATACTATTCTAATCTATTTTTCAAAATCATGTGTAATTTTCAAGCGTAAGATCTCAAGATGTGAGTGATAATGATTTATAAATAAATCATTTTAGAAAAGTTACTTTACAACTGTGGGTGTGTGGTAATTACCATACAATATTCAATTATATATTCTGTGCATACACCCACTGAGGCGGACAGACAACCGCTGAAATTACAATAGTATGATATACGAGAATGCAATTTTCAATTGAAATAAATCCCTTCTTTGTCCCTCTTGTGACAGAACGAATTTTCCACATTTATGTAAGCACGAATTCCAGCAAGTGCATCGTAAATATTAATTATTGCAATAAAAATGAAAAGACTCATTTGGAAGACAGAATTATTGATTGCTTTGGATATCCAAAGTATAACAAGTGCCATTGCTAATTCGGAGCTCTTGGGTATGATTCTTCGCGAGGGTACTATCGGATTATTCTAATTTAGAATTACTGCTTATAGTAGATCGAACTCGAGATTTATGTCAACCCACAAATCCGTCAAATATTGTAGCATTTCACAAGTGAATATCAGTGCACTTCATTTCTTCGGTAACCCCTCCGGGGAATGCTGGCGTGATGGTACAAAAAATGAAACGACATCAAATCGAATAGGCATCTCTTTCAGGAAAATTCTTACATATTGTAAAACTGAACTTTACTATTGTTGCAGTGGACTGAATATGAACATAAACAACAACAACAGCACGAGCATCAACAACAACAACAATGACGAGAAATCGGACATGCCCGACCCCGACTACATCAAGGTAATTCACCATCATGACATTTAATAAATAAATATCTTCTAATCGTTTTATATGCGACTGCCGATCGAGAGGTCCCGGGTCCGATTCCCGGGTCGAACAGTAAAAAAATTTTCTAATTTAGATTTTCTAGCAGTGGTTCGGAGTCTGGATATGTGCCCGATGCATGGCAATAGGCTCACCA
>DWEI01004631.1:0-11516 GCA_018245875.1 Mysoria ambigua
CGGTTACGTTTACGTCCCACTATGTAATAGGTGGTGAGCCTATTGCCATGCATCGGGCACATATCCAGACTCCGAAGCACTACTAGAAAATCAAAATTAGAAAATTTTGTAGTGTTCGACCCGGGAATCGAACCCGGGACCTCCCGATCGGCAGTCGCACCTGCAACTAACACGACCAACGAGGCTACACTGCTAGGTAGATTTTAATTAAAGAAGAACAGACTGTAAGGACAATGATATCTGACACTTGGTGCTTCCACCTGCACTCACAGGTACGTACTGAACCTCACTGAAACGCTCGGCTCACGGCCGAACACAATTCTATATATGGCGTATTAAAGAATGTCAGTGATAATGTGATGCAGTAGAAACGCGATTCACGCGTGCGCTAAACGTAGTCGCACCGCGCGATATCACATGCTAATGTCCAGATTAAACGTCGATTATGCGTTGCGAAAAAACTCGGTATTCGCGTCGTACGTGTACGCGCCGGCGGCTGCTGGCGCACGCTGGCGCACGGTGGCGACGGTCGCACGAAGTGCAAATATCATGTCATGTATATTATCATCAATTATTATTTTATACGAGTATCTCAAATTATTACTCGCCGGCGCGTGGTCGAAAGTGGCTGTGTTTTTACGCTATAGAAATGCAACTGCAATCAATATTATATTTTATGTAATGTTCTGTTTGGAACCAAGGGAGATCTTAAGCATGGCGACCGTTACCTATTGCGCACTGCTAGAAAATACAAATTGAAAAAAAAATCATAATTGTGTAAATAGTTTTTTAACTACAACCAAAATTTGCTACGCGGTGCGATCTATCTATCTATCTATATCTTCACGCCGGGTCCCTTACGGGGTAGGCAGAGAGCACGGAGTGCCAAATATCTCTATCCTTGCAAACCTGCCGCGCCTCCTCCACATTCATAACTCAAATAAACTGTATAGTGCGATGTATAAGGAAAGCTTCATTTTCCCTTTAATACTTCATCTTGCTAAGCCGTTACTTGGTAATAAAAGCTTAATGCACATATGCGATAACATATACTCGTATTATAAAGTCTCATCGAAAACGACTGTTAAAACAATTCTCTTACATTTAGCGACGGTATGATGTTAGGAAATACTGATCTTTATTTTGCAATTTATCTAACCATCGATATATCTAATGTATATAAATGTAATATCTGCCTCATTCGATCAATTGGAATATTGTATCTGTTGCACTTTAAACGATTCACGCACAAAGATCCATACGCTTAATCACTCCTAAAAAGCTGTATTTATATAATTTTGAATCTTCCAACAAACATCCTTACTAAATTATTATTGCATCAGAATCCGTCCCGGCTCAAAATATATCGTCATTATACTGTGTTTATTATTATTATTATTATTGGGTTAATATCGTTCTCGGCAAAAACACACTTCGTACCTGGTAATGCGCATCTAATGTAGAAACCGATTGTCGATCGAACACCACAATCGAGGTGCCCACGGCCCGCGGTATCAGGTAGGTGAATGAAAAAAAGGATAACAATTTTAAAATATCTATAACAATTCACACATTTCAATCAGGACTTTTGTTAAACTTATATGTAATATGTATTTAGTTCAATTCCTCAATGCAGTAGTGGGACTTACCGTGGTAAATAATTTTCTCGTATCTCGGAATAACAAGATGGCTGTACTTTAATCGGAGCAATGAATACATAGATATTCAATGCGAATGTTGGTGGATATGGAGACCAAGGGACACCAAGTCTCACCAATAAACATAACCTCACGCCTGTATTCCCCGAAGAGGCAAGCAGAGGAATGCAGAACACTCCCACGTTTTACCGGTTACGTTTATGTCCCACTATGGAATAAGTGACCCGGCGTAATGATATTATATACTTTAGTTTAATCATAATAAAGTCCCAAATAACCGTTTCAATAAAAATTAAGTAGGAAAATAATGTGGCATTTACAACAAAAAAACAGCCATAAATGGAACAATAATATTATATTAAGTAGAAAAAAAAGGAACTTATGAATGCTTACCCTGTAATCTAACTGGTGTGATTTTATACTTATAATATACTATTATGATTAGTCATGGTGTTATATATAATAAATATTAATATATTCATGGTATAATACTACACCATAAATAGGTACCATATCGGGTTCAAATCCCGGGTCGAGCAGTATTTAATTTTTCTAACTTATATTCTGCGCGAAAAACAGAGCGCAGAATATCTCTATACTTACAGATCAGCCGCCAGTTCGGGAAACTACAGTAATAATATTTATTCATTCCCGCGTCTTGGTACGCGGAAATAATAGTGAACAGTGGAGGTGATTAATCGCGAAGATGGCGGTGCCAATATGTAGCTACGCTTTGTTTTTCAATTTCTATGCAAATGCCAGTGTTATCTATGGTAATAAGTATATGACAATAAACTCTCTGCGTATTCCATGGGTAATATAACATATATTGACATGTGGGACACGACTACACTATTCTGCCTGTCTCTTCGGATGAATACAGACTTGATGTTATGTAATGTGTTGTATGAGTGTCATATAATTGCCGCTATAAACATATTTCCAGATGCTACCGGATAACGGAAATATACATAGAATCGTCCTATAGCACATGATATCTACACACTATGCATTCAATTTGTTTGTTCAACAAGCGTGTAAATATTTAGACAAACTAGCTTTCAAATGTCATAAACTATAATTGTTACGATGAAGACTTTACTAAATACATTATTCTGCCCATCACTTTAGGCAAACAGAGGCGTGGTGTTTCACTATGTTACAGCAAAACAAAACCCACTTCTGCCAAAACACCTCACAACGACCATCTCGAGACGGGGTGAGTGACCGCGGGTGGTTAATTGCGCCCCCGCGCCCCCGCGCCCACGCGCCCTCGCCCCGGGTCACGCGGACCTTCGTATGACGTCGCCGTACGTAACCCGCTCGCGCCATATACAAAAATCGATGGAGACGTAATGGGCACAAGTTCAATTGGCGATTACGCACTGACTCTCATCGTCGACTTGGAAGTATACATGAGTAAAAGGTGCGACAGGTTTCCCCGCGAGGCTTTCCTTCACTGTTACAGCATTTGGTTACAGTGGTGTTTTATCGTGGAACGGACATTTTTAACCCACTCGTTCGGAGTAGACCCGTTTTCAGCAGTGGAATGATAAAAGAGTTGAAAAAAAGTAAATAAAAATATAAACAAATTGTGCCCTATTCCATAAGAAGTTAGACTGTCTACCCCTTGGGCAAAATACAGGCGTGCATTTGTGATCAACCCTCCACATCGTTTTGTTCACATTTCTATGACAAAGTACTCATTTTCAAATAAACAGCGTCACACGTGAAAGAATACCAGATAATAATATGATTGACATGAAACAAATAAAGCATTTATGTATGTATTTAGTTTAGTATTAATGGGGGTATTTGCTGAATTATAGACATGTTATTATTATTATCGCGTATTAATATTGAGACACTCTCACATGTTGATGTATTAATTGAACCTCGGCAATACTATAGTCGGTGCCTACTCCTTCCAGTATGTTAAAGTTAATATTAAAAATAGGAATTTTTAAAATTTGACTTCAAATACGGTGTGACTTAAGAATTGACACTAATTACTGTTCCAATATGAATTGTAACAGCAGAGAACTTACAAGCCTTGCCATTAACTGTCTTGTCTAATATCTTTTAAAACTATTATCCGGTATATTTCAGTGCGTGCGGTTACACAAGAATATAGTCTTGTAAAATAACAAAATATAGATTTGATGCCTTCTATCCACCCCGTAATGAATCCGCCGTTATGTTATAAAAATAATACACTAGTATAATGAGAAATACATTTCCACGATTACATTCCATACAGTCGATTCCGCGCATCCGTCTACAGTCATTTTTAGTGCAGGCAAACGTCACCTGCCATGACGTTCGCACAAATACTTTTCCCTCATATGGACCAACGGCAAGTGTGTAGAAAGTACGCACATCGTCACACAGCGGATGTGCGCATGCCATTCAAATCGATCTCATTTGAATATACTCTCCTATAAATTTCCCATCGCATTTCCAGTTACCGGTAACAAGGCTGGCGACTCCGTTCTCGTATCGCCCATTCGCCGCTCTTTATTGCATGCGTGCATGAAGAAAGTAAAGAATGTTAAAGTATCTGTATAAGACGTACCTTTCAAGGGATGTGGCGTGGCGTTATTAATATTCACGGTTATTTCCTGTACATTGTTCGTTCATGATTACGCGAAATATATTATCAGATCTCAATACATCACAACATTGTATTACGTAATATATTACGACACATGTCAGTATCCTTTTTGTTTTTATACATTATTCAATTGATCTTAATGTTCCTAATGTTGAGGTAACGTAGTCATAATGCTTCATAAACACTAACGAAAACTTGAAACACTCAACGCTGCGCTATGAATAATGCATTTCATACGAATACGAATAGAGGGAAGGCAATCAAAACGACGGCAATTTCGTATTAGCACAGTACGTAGTCGAATGCGTTTAGCATTACGGTCGATGCGTATGCGCGCGGCTTTTTTGCGAACGCGCGCGGTTCGGAGGGGGAAAGGTGCGGCGGGGAACGGGGGGTTGCAAAAACCGCAACTCGCTAGGGTCGTTTGACAGATGCACTAATTACTTTCGAAATACTGGAATTGTAAATGTATTCGTATTTAGTATTAGAATTTAATTATCAATAATTACTTTGATGGTACACACATAGTCGTTATTTATGTCTTCTTTGAACAAGGAATCCTCATGTTCTTATGAAATGTAGCTAGGCTGTTGAACACCCACAAAAAATCGTCGACATGTGTATATTTCAAAATCGACTTTATAATCATGTACCAAATAGAAAAAGACTGATATACATATTATGAATGTTGTCTTGTAATTGAACGCGAAGATTATGATTGTATCCTATTATGATTATATATCTAATTAAAATCAGCTTCAAAATTCAACATGTAGACGTCTAAAGTACACGGTATTGAACAACGTGCGTAATAATTTTATTAATAAAACTCTGCGATTATGAATTTCTTGTAGAGATATTCGATTTCATTTACCAGTAGCAGCACGGTGCTTGGATTTGTGCCCGGCGTATGGAAACAGGCTCACCGCTCATTCCATACTGAGACGTATGACATAACTCAGTGAAACGTGTGAGTGTGCGACACTCTGCATACCTTTTGAGAGATGTACAAGCGTAATTTTATGTTACAGTAGAGCTTCGTATTATCCGGAACTGTATCACACGGAGCTCGGAATGTTTCGCACGGTAAAATATAATACTAATCTCCCGTCAGACACAGCGCGTTGCGCTGTGCAGTTAGCGCAGTCGGGTGCATTATGTAAATGCGCCATAAACGCAGTCGCCGCGCCGCGCACGCAACGCTAACTGTTCCATTCCGTCCGCTAAGCAAACAGCTCATTCCGTCACATACACTCGGTCACAATTTATTTTCGCATATAAACCCGCTTATCACGAATAACCATAAAATGAAAGAAACTCAATTTAAAATCATTGCTTAATAGCTTCACGCGTGTTAAGTTTATTAGTGCGGACATCGGCTGTGAGGTCCCGTTGGCGCTGCGCCGTGCATTTTTACAACGGACGGTAACTGAAAATCATCGTTGACTTATCTCGTAGCTCAGTGACAGCCAAATCAGTATCAAGAAATATTTAAGTGTTTCCGTGAGCGAAATTTTAATTATTTGTCAGAATTATAATGTTTTCGACCAATTTATTTTTAATGAAGCCAGTTTACATTGCAAAAACAACGAATTTCTATGTTACTATGTAAATGAATAGTAGGTACTTTAACATCTAAGTTTTTATATAAGTTTTTATAGGCCGCAGAAGAGCGCGCTGCCCGCTATGTACCTAATTTAATTCCAAACTGAGTACAATAAAAGTGTACGTACAATAATTTCAGTTTATTTAAATTTTAAATTTAGCTTTGCAAATTATTACATTGTCCCGCTTTGAGCGAACATGTTTTTTTACTGAATAATATTTTTTTTTAGTAATAACATAAGTACATATATATCATAACGCTAATTCCCTTGCGTAATGGGCAGAAAGTATCGAACACCAAATATCTATATCCAGGACTATTTACTTCATACACGCACGCCGTTTTCGCAGACTTCTGGTTTGGTCTTAGGTAATACTACATTATGATTCCGGTAATCGGCGACGTTCGACAATTTTTTCAAATGCGAGTGAAAGTCCAATGCAAATTTAGCAATCTGTCACCCCCGCGGGGGCCGCCGTCAGCGCGCAAGCACGCGCCGAGTGGGAGCCTCTAACTGCGCGCATCCTGCACTCACTTAGTTAGTTCCGAGAACCCGTCACCGTTCCCGCTACTGCTTAAGGCGAAATCAATTACATATACCACAATGAGAACATATTAAATACGCAGCATTAACATGGTGAGCGTTAATTGTCGCTTCAAATATGTACTTCGTGTAGGTACCTATATATGACGAGGTTTTTTTCTGTTCTATTTTTAATGACTACAATCATCGTACTGTGCGTCGCGTGGAAACGTATCAGATAGTCAAGTTCATTTTGTTTATTAAATCATTATGCCAAGTACTTTCCTGAGTTACACAGAAATCACCGAATGCCAAAAATTGCTTTCTTTCTAAACACTTCATGATGTATAAGAAATGTTAAATTAAATCCTAAACAAAACTCATTGTTAACATAGAACATGCCTATACTGTGTTTTAACAGACATATGTAAATTAAATAATTTTAAAATGAAAAGTATATAAATATGTATTCATTCTTAATTCATTAAAATATTTAATCCTTGATATTTGTCAATAAATATAAGTCTGTCGAGAATGGCAATAATCTAATTGTGACTGAGATAACGATTGCATAGGTATGCAAATTTTGGCAATGTTTATTAGTAAGCATCCGCGCGAGAAAGAAATCTAAAGGAAACTGATTGTCAATATATAATTTAAGTTGCTATAGCCAAATTACGATATTAATAGAAAATATTAGATGTATGAAATGAATTACTTCCAAACAAGGATAATAGACCTAGCTTTATAATCCAATAATTTGTTTGTTCCAAAATCTTAGATGCTATTCCTTTCAAAAAGTACCTATAGGAATAAAATATATTTATCTTCATTGGACGTTTTAATGCGAATTAGATTTTTTTAATACAATAGAACAGAGACAAAGCGCGAACCAACTAAACGTAAATCTGAAATACCGATCTTATTTAAATCATGGCTGGTATTTTAATGAGCAAAAATAAAATATGTTAATTCAGTAAGTAATTATTCAAAATACTTGCCACATGAAAGCGGCCCATAATTACTGTGGGATCCACGGGAAGTGGGCCTCATAAATCAATTGATTTCTTGAACCCTATGAGTATACAAATAGGGAATAGATTAGAAACAAAAGAAAGCAGAGAAAACTCTATTTTAATACAAACTTGCAGATAACTACACTGTATAATTGTTCATTGCTATATTTAACTCCAGCTAAGATATTTACCAGCAAATAGGGGGTTATCATAATATAATAACTACGATTATTTAACAATGAAACATCTACATTAAAAGCAATTTGCTAATACTCTTTTGTAAAACTGTGTTAATATTCAACCCATCTCTCATTATCAAACTCTGGATGGTGCATTAATGATACGGTTCAGAACACAACAACTTAAAACCACGGGACAGATACCTTTCCCTTTCAAAATTACTTTTACTGGCCAAAAATAACGCATTACAATATGACCTTACACGATATTACGAACGAGAGCCCGCTATAACACGTGTTAATAGGTAATTTATGAAGTGGTAGCTTTGAAGCCGTACGGTGGCTTACCAGGTGGCGTTCGCGTGCGCATGGCAAAGTTCAGCGCGCTCCCATGCCACTGACATGATAGCCATAGTGGCATTGAAAACCACAATTAGTTGCACACATGACTAATTACACTTGACAAACCAAAGATGTGTTCATCAACATTAAACATCTTAAACATTATCACGTATATGAACATACAAGTAATTTTTGAATTAATTTATTGATAACGATCTCGATGTCAATGTCGATATCTATTGAGATAATCAATTCGGATATGGGTGTTGTAATTTACCAATAAATCATTACACAATACTAACTTAAGTTATTAAATTTAAACACAATCAACTAATCGTTTATTCCTCCGAAGGAAACAGCGTTACTGCAAATTCATATTGCAAACAAATCACTTTTAATAACTTCATAAAAACAAGCGCTCCTTGCATTATTATTGCAGTATAATCGCTATAGTTTCGTGCAATCATCGTACCCTTTATATCAATACACTCGTATAGCCGACATTAATAAGACATGTTAATGTTTCTTTGACAAGTTAACAAGACATGTTAATGTGCCTTTGCAAAACGATGTAACATTAATATTTAAATGTATTCAATACAACCAAATGTAATCGAAACTAGAACATCATTAGGTAATGTAACTCAGTTGTAAATGGGATTTGTAACCTTTATCAAGATATATATAACAATGTCTAAATGCAACGTCCCCTGATTGCGAGGGGACAAATGTTTCGGAGGGAAAACGGTTTTAATTTAAACATAAAAGGAGCCTTTTTTCACAAGGCTCGCGATTGAAATGGAATGGTAGCACTCTTATCGAAGCTCGTCTCAGGACGAGGAGGGTGAACTTTATCTTTGTTTACGTAGAAATCCATCACATTCACAGGTCGGCGTTGATAGAGTAAATTGGATGAGAGCCCCCGAGGCGGCACTCGGCGGCACAATATAGAGCTGAAGTGCATGTGGGGCGTGTCAAAGGAATCGTTTTGCAGCGAAAGGGCTCTACGGAGAGAGTTAATATCATTTTGAGGGGCCAACCCTTCCGCAGACGAACCTGTCGCCGAAGGGATTAGCGGCAGATGACCTGTTGACGACATTGTGCCGTCGCGAGGGGCGAGCCGATGCGAAGGTTATAGAAAGATTTATTACAATGCAACGTATGAAAAATTGAAGCAGGTTACATTACTATACAAAACGTAATGTATCTGTCAGACACCTTAAAACATTTGTACGAAAATAAAAGAAATAAAAGACAGGGATATAAGAAAAAAAATAATTGCTGTTTCTACTTACTTGCTCGTGAATAATATCAATTAAAAAATTCTTCTAAGTACATAAATAATGAAACAATCACTGGACACATTGAGCGCAAATACAATCACGTGCCAAATACGCGGGCACTCGACGCACAATAATAAATAAGTATTTATTATTATAATGTAGCGAAAGGTTCTACGCACAGATTTGTTCGCGCGCAGGTCGGAGGGAAGATAATAATGGAGAGCCCGAATCTGACCCCAGAGACGTCGCGCACGTGGTCCGAAGGGTCGCCGTGATAAAGAACGGGATCAAAGTCGTCTAAACTATAATGCCGGTGTTTACGTGTTATTTCCGTGGGGCACTGGCCCGCGGGACGGTGATACCAATCGCACTGGACATGGTGGCCGGCGAGAGCAAGACGAAGTTTGCGAACTAGCGGGGTTCGCGAGCCGTTGAATTGCATTGAGCGATGCAGGTGCAGGTGAGTGGCGCGGCGTAGTATGGACTGACCGTGGCGCTGGGCGCGCGGCGGCGGCCAGGCTGGGGGCTCGCGCAGGCGCATGGAGCAGTCGAGCGGCTGGTCGCGCAGGGCCAGCGCGGGCATGGCGCGGCCGCGGCCGCCGGTCGTGGGTCGCGCCGTCTCTCTGAGCGCGCGCCGAGCGTCCGCCCACCGAGCGCGTCCGTGAGGCACTGCCGCGCGCTCGGCGCTTTTTTCCGAGGTTTTTTTCGGGCGCGCGCGGGGGCGTACCAGCTCCGCCCACCGGCGGACGCGCCCCGCCCCCCCGCCGCCGCCCGCCCGCGACGAACCTACTCTTATTTACGTACCCTATATTAAAAGGGTTTTCCGCGGGCCGTTATGGATTTTCCGAACCGCTTTACATACGGACTGGGATACAAGAGCCTTTGCCCTCGCTCTCCACAAAAAATATCACAGTTGACTATCGCATACCTATTCTACCGTATCTGCTCATCACATTAAACTACTCACTTTAGAATTTAGATGGATTGATTGTTTCTCAATTTAAATATACAAACTTAAAAAAAATAAAAAAATAATTTTGATCTATTACTGGTATTCGAACATTAATCTCGTCAGTTGGCGGATAAGATAGAGTCATCACCTGGAGGCTGACACTCATTAGCGCGTTACGTCACGCAGGCAGCGGTCATTCACCCGCTCCTACATCGCGCTGAAACAACTTTAGTTATTTCAGGAAACATTTCCCATCAAATCTCGTATTCATGTGATTCTTAGGTTTTCTAAGAAAAATCTCTAACAATATGGCATTGACTTGTACCGATATTTTCAAGCACAATAAATAAAATTGTAGTCAGAAACTGAACTTAATAGTAGATATATGATCTTGACCGGTAAATTACATAGTTTCCTGAAACCGAACTTAATTGTATATGATCTTAACCGGTAAAATGATAGCATTTTTTAAAATAATTTCGTGCTTTTATGATTCGATGACAATTTCTGATTATTAATTATGATACTTCCGGAGAAAGCTTAGTCACGAAATCCGTTTACAGACTAACATAAGTTTCCCACACAGTTTCTAGCTTTAGTGAAACGTATGAAATAAAGCTATGACAGTTTCAACTCGACTCTACATGTTGACTGCACCTCGACTATACATATCGGCTCTACACGGACTGAGCCGGTTGATAACATAATTATTTTAAAGGCCCTGCGAACGTGACTTCCCTAGTTCGAGGCGGCGGCGGGACAAAGGCGCTTTGTGCGAAGTTTTCCATTTTCTAACATTTTCCAGTCGCCCGGCCACGCGAGACAAAAGAAACGGAGCCATTGCTGCGCGCGGCGCCGCCGACCGCCCGCGGTTTATGGCAAATTTGACATTCGAACTTTTTGTTCCACTAACGTTTTATAGCTCCCGTGAAAATACCGAAAACACCATACAACTGTATAGTGAAAACGAATTAACATACTTTATATAGTAGGTACGTCGCACAACTTGAAATAACCTTTAGGTATATCTTACACTATAGATGCACTTATTTTTTCAAAACACTGTACATAGAAATATTTTTTTCGCGTAAAGTAAGTTAACCTGTTACTTAATCAATAAAACGTTATTTGTTTCAAATAGCAACACGTATATTTTTTATCACTGAATTATTTCATTAAAATATCCTACATTCTCCGCAATTCCAATATAACTCTTCATTAGCGCAACTCTCCAACAAAGAAAAGATGTAAAATAACTCTTAAACTATTAACGCCAACGGAAGGTCACATTCGTACAAAATGACATAGCTACGTATTTAAATTCCGACACTTGTAACATCGAC
>DWEI01004632.1:0-11515 GCA_018245875.1 Mysoria ambigua
GTGTTAATTGGTACACCGCTCGCTTAAAACTTATGCCATACGAATAGTTCTATGCTAAGTTTTAAGACACAACAATGCTGAGCAACCTGATTTTGTTTTATTTATTCACTTTTGACTTAATCAATACCATTATTTTTTTATTAGTCCTCTTTTTTGCTACGGTTAATTGACATGGATAGCAGTTACACTGATGACGTCAGAGAGTCGAAACGAAAGATGTAATTCCCTAGATGGTGACAGGAAGTGATAGTTGGAGCTTAATGTGATCCAGAATCGTGGTTAACAATAAAGCAATGTGATGTTTCCCTCAGTGCAAATTGACGCCGAGACCCCAATATTTTTTTTTGTTCAATGCACGTTTCTGGACATGAGTACAATGTCAATGAAAACTTCGAACAAATTGTACATTATACCTTGAGTACGGTACAATGCTAATAAACGTTCACGATTCTGTTTCTCTGCTTCAAATAATCCCATTTCTGAAGTTATGTAGTTATTACTTGAAAATATAAAAAAAATGTGTCGTTAGCTTTTCATAAAATATATACGCAGCGAGACAGCAAGAATGGGGAGCATATAATGCGAAAATTTATCATAAGCTCGGGATAGTTGGACTTAACATCGTAAATATTGAGATACTAGGAAGTTCGATGTTTTTTTCTTTGGATAAAAAGATGATTTTTCAGAATTTGATTATTAAATGTTTGTGGAATAAAATTTCAATTGATTTCTTGAAGTCTCTTTATTTGAATTTACTACCAGTTGTAAAATTATTTCTAATGACTATTTCGGCACCTTTGTGCATTTTGGATAGCATATGAAAGG
Organism: Mysoria ambigua; assembly: GCA_018245875.1. Classification (NCBI taxonomy): domain Eukaryota; kingdom Metazoa; phylum Arthropoda; class Insecta; order Lepidoptera; family Hesperiidae; genus Mysoria; species Mysoria ambigua. Next base: position 826 of record DWEI01004632.1, read on the forward strand.
AAACGATTAGTGGGAAGTTTATAGGTATTGATGTAGCGTATTATATTTTATGGAATGGCAACAACGCGCACGCGATGCCCCATATCTCTCCGAGCGGTTGTAAAGGCAGGGTGTGGGTGACGCACGTAGGACGCAGTCGAATGGGGCGAGCCGCGCGTCGTAGAGAGATGTTGTTGGCAGCCTCGGCCGGTGCTGGAGACCGAGGTGTAGTGGCGGGCGCGGCGGCTGGCGGCGCGCTGCGTGCGACGGACGCTCACGGTACTCCTCCCCTAGCGGCCCCTAGCGGCCTAGCGCGTAGCTCCCAGCTCCCACACGCTCGCTCGCTCGCGGACCAATCGACGCTAGACCCGTTCGCAATACTATACGACACCCACGTTGAGCTCGCCAGACGAGGCCGCGAGGTGTACGTGTTGTTACCAGCGTCTGCACAGCTCCCGCGGACCTGTTCAATTCTATTCCATGAGTTGAAACGAGGACGATTGTTGTTGTGATATATTTTGGATTTTGTAATTTCATTTTGTTGTGATTACCATAATGTTTGCTGTTGATGTGATTTTTTGCCCATTTTTTATCTATTTCTACAATTAAAAAAAAATAAACCCGCCCCCAAAACGAGGTGGACGCTTTAGGCTTTTATAATTTGTTTGTCTATGTTACGAAGATGTGTTTCTTTCTCTTGGCTTTTTTGATCTCAATGATGTTATTCAGTTTCAGTTGTACCGTCAACAAGAATACTTTCCAATTTTATATCTGCAACTCGCACACAAAAATCTGTGTTAACAAGTTTCAGATGCAAAATGGTGTAAAACAGTAATATAAGATGGGAAACCAGGTAATAAGAAACAGTTGTAAATGTAAACTGAAACTGATTTGACAAGTTGTCGTGGCGCAGTGAGTCGATTGCGAAGTGGTCCAGGGTCGATGACTTACCGGGAGCGTTTCAATAGTTCTGTTTTCTCGTCTGTAATGCATCTCCCCACGTCTCCGGCTGTAGATTTGCCCCTCCCTTATCTAGCACCGGCGCCCGCTCCCCGCACTTCTCGACTTCCCGCACCGGGGCGAGGACCCGTCGACATCGGTTGTCTGACACGACCCCCTCCCCGACGTCCCGCTGTCCACCGTCCCGCTTTGTGATCTCTCATCTAGCGCCTCCTCTTCATCGAGGCCACCCGAGTGTTCGATCTTTTAGCAGTTTTTGCTGGCACCTTCTTTTTTTAGTAAGTTTTTGTTTAGCTGCGAGCATGGCGCCCTCACACCCAGCACCGGTCATTCTCATCCGTGTCGCCATCGTCACGTCGATAGCTAATATAGTTGATGGTAGTCACGTGGCACGGGTCCCTCGACTAGCTGCATGCGTAGACACATTCGTCCCGCGTCGCGGACGGCACACACAAAAGTCCGTAAACTCTGAATACAGTGAAACCGTCGACGAACAGAGAACATCCACACCACACTCTTTGTAACGTTATCGGTGGCGAGGTAGCGAGGTAGCGAGTCGGCCGGCGGCGGCGAGGGTGTAGCGGGGCGGTAGGGCGGCACTGGAGGGTTGTGTTGGTTGCAGCTGCGCGTGGTGCGCGCGTTCAAGTCGACGCTCGAGGACCTGGAGGAGCGGCTGTCGGCACACTCGGCGGCCGGGCTGCGCTCGCGGCTGCGCGCGCCGCCGCAGGACATCGCCTACATCGACGCCGACGACGTGCCCGCCGCGACCCGCACCGAAACCACCATATTCTGAGCCGCCACGCACCCACACTCTCCACCCCCACCCCCACCCGACCTCGACGCACTCGACGACCTTTTTTTTTGTTGTTGGAAGTTTTGTTTGTTCGCGAGGCGCGACCGGACCGTACTTAACCGCCATCTCCCGCGCGATCTCGCCGTCGCTTCGCGTCTTCACTCGCGACACGCTCAGTGAGCGATCGATCGCGGCTCTTAAATCTCTTAGTGCGTTAAGATTTTTTTATTAAGTGTTGAAACGTTTAGAGCTAGGTAGCCGATAGCAATAACTACGACGCCGAAGTGTGAAGCCGGTAGTGGGCTCCTATACCGAATTGTGCCTGTTATCGCGTACATTTTCCACTCGCGTCACTGTACGTACTGTCGACAAGGTATCCTCGTAGCTGCGTAGAGATATTCTCTCGAGTAGGCGACGACATCGCACACGCCGTCGGGGCTCGTCTCGCGCTACGACCCCGGCGGCTCGCGGTGCAGTGGACCCCGCTACGTGCACGATACAAATGTATTTGTAAATAACGTAGAGCCCTTTACTTTCTCCAACGTCTTTATATGTATATCGGAGCAGTGATATTTTGTATAGCTGTTGTTAAAAAAGTTACTCCTTTAATATAAATTTATATTGAAAAAAGTAATTGTTATAAACATTAAAGATTTTACTGATATAATTAATTGATGAAGATTCGAATACTTTCTAACTCTCACTAGCTTGTATGTAAGTAGTTGTTACGAGAGGAATAGTCTAAGGCTAAGAGACCTACCGGATGTTCCGCTCGATATCTTTCGTGTTTTGTTTCATAGTCAATTTTGGGACCACTTATACCCGTTTCTTACTAAATAAACTTGTAATCTACAGTTATCATAGCTAACATCTTGTATCGATCGGATGCTATCTGTATAGTGAAATTGTATTTAATTAGTGGTAAATGACCCCTGTATACGCTTTCCTGAAATTTAGTACTGATGAGACAACACATAGGACATAAGAGAGCGCTACTAAACGATGTGTGAACAAAACGACTTGGTTATGCAAATGTTACCATAACAATGGTTATTTACGATTAATACAATAAATTTTGAAGCAAATTCCATAGCATTTTTTCTTGACACGCGTAGTTATGGTGGGGGCCGCCCAGTTTTTAGCGAGACCGCTCTATTTCAGATGTTAACGGTAAGTGTAGGTCTGAGTCGCGTACGCGGTAGCGCAGTGGCGGCGGGCGAGCCGCTGGAGCCGGCCGGCGTAGGCACAATCCAGTACGATAACAGTACAGTAAACAATAACTAGTAGAAGCATGACGCTCGTGTTTGCACGTTCACTGACGTCCTCGGTACATACTCGCTCAACTCTACCCGTCCACGCGACAGATGCGATTGTCGCTCAGAACGACCCACGACTGTATCTATGGCTATTCGAAACTGACGCACACCCGACAGGTGTACACAATCGAGCGGCCATTTTGTGGCGCGAGCGCGCACACAAAATGGCGGCCGACGCACTTAGATTGTAAGTACAGAGTATCTATTGAAGAGATGTTACTGTTTTTTTTGGTACAAATGTTGTCCTTTTTTTGTATTTTTTAAATTACTTTTGCTTACGCATTTAAAGTGTGATCATGCTTATGTTACAGCGTTTTGCATGTATACAGATGTCTGTGAGTATGCACTAGTGTATTTTTTTTATTTTGTATCAACCTAGATATTTGTTATGGTAGACTTTCTGATAATATTGTTTCTATTATGCAACAAATAAATTTTGTTGTTTCTTTTTCTAAGTGTTCCCGTATTATCAGAGTCTCAGTGAACAGTCTTGTGTCTAATTTTGTTTTTATTAATATTAGTAGTACGTTGGTGTTCGATGCGTCGAACGAAGCTTATATAATATCTACCGATATCACAATAACTACCGAACTGCTAACCTTAGTTTATAAGCAGCTATACAAGAATGATAAAAACGCATAATTATCTCCACTATTACACCAAAACTAGTTAAATAAGTATCTATTGTAGCTTATCGTTTTGAAATTTACAAAAATGCTTTTTTTATATTATTATGACTATTCTTTTTTTTCATTTTTCATTATTTTTTATCGTTGACTCGGTTGTGTAAGTACTTATTTTATAAGTTGATTTCATTATCTTTAACTTATTTTTGAGTTGTAACGATTACACTAATGTTAAATAAAACATACTTAACCGGCATTATAAACGACCAGTTTTATTAAAAAAAAAACTCATTTGAATAAAAGTATTTATTTCGATTGTACCGATATTTCATTTTAATGTACCTCCAATGACCGCACACTCGCATCTCGCCGCGATGTAGCTCACATACCGGATTTTTTCAACCTTCTGCGTACGTAGTAGTAGCTTTTCACACGGTAATTTTCCCATTTATTATTTCTTTTATATATTTTTACTCGCTACTGGATGCCCTCGATTGCCCCGACCCAACTAGTGTGATGCCCCCTACCTTAGTTAAAGACAGGCACTTGGCTAGTAACGAAACTGCCGTCAAATCTTTTTACTAAATTTCTACTAACATTTAATGATAACGTAGTATCGGTGTTCCAAAACCAAAATTTATTTAATTAATTTATGTTTACTAAATAATAATAAAATAAGCGAATTATAACCATGAATACATTATCAATCTAACAGTATATATATATATATATTTTTTTAAATAGAATAACTTTTGGTCTTGGAAAATCGGTAATCTTTCTTAAACTTCTCGTATTGGCAACACAGAGCAGTTTGGTTACGCGACACTAGCGCCGCCGGCGCGCACTGCGTCTGACACGTGCGGTGATGTTGTTTTGCAGCAAAAGGCGGACATATTGGCCGGCCGAAGGATTTTTGTCAATAATTATTTGGCGGAGCACCGGAGGATCAGCGTGCAATCCGGCGGGAGCTCCCTACCGGCACTCAGCCCCGTATCGCATCAGAGCGATGACTAAAACAACATTAAAAACAAACACAAAAGGACACCAAAGCATTCCCGCCAAAAACAGGCAAAGGTTATCCCCCTCTTACCGCCTGACGAAAAGTGTAACCTTAAAAAAATACACGTGCCCCCATAGAAGCGACACGTGGTTAATTGACAGCTTCTATGTTTAAATTGCCTTTATACGTGTTAATCTACTGCCATTGAAATATTTATTACGAACTTAAATATAAAAAAAAACTTACTAAAAAATATTACTAACTTAAATAGCGTCTAACCGTTGTCAAGTAACAAAAGCATTTTCTGAATCTTCAAGTGTACATGTAGTGGATAGTTTAAGGTTTGTTTGTTTAAAAGTATTAGAGTAAGAGATATATTAGTGAAATTGCAAAATTATATAATAGTGTCTAAAGTAACTATGGTGCACCTTTTTAGATTGAATATTTATAGCTATATGTCGACGTGACAAACTATTACTTTTGATATAGAGCAGGTTTCGAGTTCATTTATTTTTTTACCAAAGTGATGACGGTGAGAAGTTGAACGTGCCCTTTCTGTAAATATTTCAAGTCGTCTTTCGTCTCTGTCTCTTTTATAGCAGATGTAACGTTGTTGTGTGTTGTACGAAGTGAAAAGATTTTATAAAGATACTTATTATAATTAATTAATGTGCCATTTTGATAAAAGTCAACACAAATGTTGTGCTAACGAGTGCTTTTTAAACCTTTTGAGGGAAAATGATATTTAAATTTGCTTGATTATTGATTTTGTTTGTCTGAATGCTCTAGATGTTGTCCTAGGTATAGATTGTAAGTTGAAACGGTTTTTAATATTGTTAAATGTTGTACGTGTCCCCTACTCCTAGACTTACACTTATTGAAACCTATCTATCTTTTCTCTTGCTTTTAAAATCTTTTATAATAGAATCGTGTTACTCGTATCTTTTTGCATGTAATGAAAGTTTAAATGTAGTCAAGTCTTATAGATGTCAATGTAATGCATGTTTTTAGTTAAAGTCCAATATTATTTTCGCAGTGAACTTAAAACTTTCAATCGAATCACACTAACACTGTACACTACTCTATACTTCTACTACTGGTATTTCAAACTTTATCCCCACTTATCTTTTCCCTCTTTCTTTTCATTTCTTTTCTTTTCTTTTACCCTAACCACCTCTACATTAAATCTTGTACAAGCAAATTTAAATATCCTTTTAAATGCTACTTGAGATATATCGATATTTAAATATGTTTCTATGTTATTTACAATTATAGTGTTTATCTTATATTATAATAATTCCTAAAGTTCATTAAATGCACATCGTGTAGTGAAATTTAATCATTGCCTGCTAAATAGGTGTTAAGGTTATAGATAATGGGATATTATTCCTAAAATTTATTAATTATTATTAAAATATAAACCGTATATAGATGCACACAGAGGAGAAGTAGTCGTACGCAAATGATTTTTCGCAGTTACGCTTTCAGTAGTATACCGCGGTAGAGTTTAAATGAATTAAAAAAATACAAAATCAAATAAAAATAAACACAAACTAACAGAGGCATAAATTAGCTAACACGATCTATTGGTATGAAATACTGTCTGTTATTAATTAATAAAATAATCAATTGAAGCTTCGTGTCCTATTTAAAATCTAGAAATAAAGTACATATACTCCAAAGTAACTTTTATTTCACACAACCGTACCGGAGCGCTGCACTAAAAGGTAACTGATATAAGATTATGTGTCGATGTCGAATGTATGATTGGCGGCCCGACGCGTGGCCAATGTTTGTCGTGCGGTCGCATCGATGTTAGAGCCGCTTCACGCTTCCACCCATCCCCATGTACGGTAGCTGCACCGGCGAGCATGCACAGCAAGTTGTCGGTGTCACCGCGTCGTTGTCGCCGCTGTTAATGTACATTGTACTAATTGGCTTGGAAATTTATTAAGGCTACACTCGAATGTTTACGAGGAATGTTGATTGTGAATATTTCATGACGGATCGGGGAGAAATTCTTTGTAAAATTTCATGCCATTCCACTGAGTGTATTAATTTTTAAATGTGTTATCCTAAGCAAAGCTTTGAACGGATTTAGTTTTGACGTTGTACAGCACGTTTTCTGTTAGAGTTACCGTAAAGCGTTTTGAGGTGGATACGTTGAATAAGTGATCAATGGCGAAGTAGTTTTATCTCGATGTATGTATATAGATAGAGGCTTTTGATGTTAGAATAGTATTAATTTTTTTAATTCAATACGTATCTGGTATGTGAGCAACTACATTGATAATATAAATGTGCTTATTTAGATTTGGCATGGAGATTCCGAAACTGGACAACACGCGAGTTTCACAGCGAAACTCCGCCCACACACTAACACGAACACACACAGACACAGACGCACACACAAAATGGTGTTATTTCATTCTGGAAACTTCCGACGAGTTCGACTCGGATGTGTATACGCTTGAAAGTGCCATCTATTGAAACTTCAGTAATATCGCTCGATGTACATTTATGATCGATGTTTATATTATGTTGTGTTTTTATTTCAGTTATTATAATTGTTTTTTTTTTGTATTTTTCGTAATTTTTATTTTTCACGTTCATAAAACTGTTACAACGGAGCCCTGGATGGAATATGTACAATACAAAGTGGTAGTAATAAGTGCACAAACCATGAATGTGCTTTTTTAAGACTACGAGGACCCTGCGTTACGTATTTTATGTTACACTATTTTCTCCTTCTCTCTAATGTCTGTCTTTCCATCGCTTCGCGAGGCGCACCGCTTCGTCTGTCCCCCCTCTGTACTCTTACCTTCTGAACACTAGTCAGAATCTTTCACTGCTACAACTTCCGACGCTATTCGCACCTCAAATTAGCTATACCTTGTATATTTTTATAATAACTGTACAATATAACATAAATAAGTGAACATTGTCCATGTTTGCTCGATTAAATCGTGACCCTTTCGCGGCGATGGCTTTGTTAATAAAATCCAATTAACGAATGGCTAAAACTATTCGATTTCTTCGTAAGCAACAATATCCGGTCAATGTAATTGATTGGCTTTTATTTCAAAGCACATGTGTTCCGTACAGGCACTTCGAGGCTTAGATGTGTTGGAATTGGAATTATTAATGACATTCATTGTATTATTAAAACATTATATTCGCGTTTGCTTATTAGTAGTGCAATAGCGTTGGAGGGGCAGCTTCGCGACTCTACCTGTGCGCCACGGGGCACCGCCTCCTCTTCGTGTCGTGTATCTCTTACTTCATATTCTTGTTTTTATTTTCTTTTCCATGAATCCCCATTGCACACGGAAGGTCATAGGTGGCGAGTTACAAGAACGCTTGATCCCGGTGCCCTACAGCAAGACATCGACCGATCAAGCTGTAAGATTTGATACAAAGTCTGCTCTCTCATTCACTCTTGTTTGTTCTATTTTACGTTGTCCGTAAGGTTTTTGTTCACTATAATAACTGTACTCCATACTTACAACTGTTTTATCCGTTTCCAACTCGTATCCCGTTTTCGTCCGACAACGCTGACCTTTTAGTTTCACCGTGCGATGTTCTGGTTGTGTTCTTTTTGTTATTATTTTTCTGTTTTTTTTTCTATCGTGACCGTAACGTATTAATTGTTCCTGTAGGTAAATAAATGTGTTCCCTTGTGTGTTTGTTTGTTTGTTTGTCCGTTTGAAATTAATCGGTCAGTGTATGCTTGCATGCTTCCTATCACCCGCACGTCTGAGGCATGCGCTATGTGTTTCATACCGGTGTGCTTGTCTCGGTGTTTTTTGCAGATGTATATCGTATATTGTGTTTGTGTGTGTTCACCAACGAGGAGCCCGTTCCCGGGTAAGTTCCAGTACTAGCCATCGGTGATCGTTACGAACGGCCGAGGGTCATGAGAGATGTTTACGCACACGCCACGTATAGATGGGTGTATTAACGAAATGTTGGCACTTAGCAATGTTAAAGTAAGTACATGTGTTCGGCCGAAATGAATGGGACAGTTGTGAAAATACATTATATAAATAAACTTACTTAAATTAACATATAATGTTTACGACTCTTTTAAATAAACAAAGTATTTTCCAATAGGTTTTCTCTATGGTGATTTGACATTCACTAAAGTTAATATGTTTAGTATAGTGACAAATCAATAAAATGAGTCAAAAGATTCGGGATACGATTTTCCATCGTCATTTCCGACAATATCTGTTCCATTTCCGACTTCTCATTTTAGACCGCCTTGTTGCTAGCTCGTTGTAAAATTGTATTCTTAGTACATTAGATCCTATGTAAATTCTGTATTCTGTAAAGTGGCAAGCAGAGCAAGCATTATTAGGATCATGTTAGACAAACGTTGCTACGCAATAGATCTAGATGCTAGCCCCCTGAAGTGTTGTTATGTTGGCGTCATACATCATAGATACAACATTGTAGCGTTGTTGTATATATTAATTTGCTTCCCATCTGCACTCGGTATTGTAACGTTGTTCGTGAAAATGTCACCGCAAACTCCATAACACCAGGGATTCGTCATGAAAGCTTTCGAAACCATTAAAAAAATGATCGACTTCCATTTCTTTTTTGGAATTCAATAGCTTTTGAAATAGTTTTGAGAACAAAAAGGAGCTTAACGTTATTGGAATAATCGTAGGCATCGCCGCGGAGTGCGCTCCGAGGTGTGTAGGGTTCTGTGAGCTTTTAACGCTTTGATGTTCGGACATCGAGTGTCGGATGAGGCGATCGATGTTGCTTCGTTTGTCGTAGCGTATGTATCTACCAGCGCAGATAGAGCTTCGCGTGTAGCTCACATAGACGAGGTGAATGTCCAAATGCAGTCACAGACGGGTGCACGTCGGCCGCCGGCGACCGACGGTCCGCACGACTCGCCACGAGACTACAACGAGACGTCTGTATTCAGAGAGCTGCGATGAATGTTTCTATGTATCACTGCATGGCATGCGCGGCGCGGGACCCCGCGCCGCGACCGATCGTAACGATCTCATATCTGTGACTGGAATTTTGAATTACCTACCGCTTTCTCGCCTCTTTTCTAATGGCTCGGTGTGCTTCAATTTATGTTCATTACGACAAGTGTATATTTTAACCACACGCGACTACGCCTCCCGCTCCTTCCGCTTCGACACACTCCACATGTACGTGGCGAAACAAATCCGCTTGTTTATTATACGCTTGTGCAAACATTTCCAGAAGTGTCCGTACATGTGTACGTAGTGGGATTTTCGTTTGTTTTTTCACGACGTTCCGATTTGTTCAGCCACAGGAGAGTGATGAGTCGGAAGGAGCGATGCGATCGCCAACACTCGCCTCGCTCTGGCTGTCGTACGATGGATGCGCTCTTGATGACGTACAAAATAACATTCATTGTGAGATGGGAAGTTTAAGGGAGATCAAACACGACATAATAAATCAGCACACACGCGATTTTGTACAACATCCTTACAAAGTCCTTAGTTATTCTAATCAACACCATTTGTCTGCTGTAGTTACATATATCTAACCCTCACCGCGATAAAACGATTGAACAAGATTCAAAACATCATTGGAAATAATTTGACGAGAAAATAATTATAACATAAATGTATTTTCATTGTCATTTTTATAAGATACTCTTGATCAATCGTACGACACAAAACATTCAGGACGTGGATGCGCCTGCGACTTCCTTGTCAGTATCGATTTGATCAGCAACACGCTGATCAGAAGCAAGCAAATCAGAAGTACACTCTGTTACACGCGAAGATTCTTGTCGCTTTCTATGTGATCAGCAATATTTCAAACTGCACTTCCTGGGTCCTGGCGTAGCACAGAGTGTGCAGAAAATGTTTTGTCCATTTAACTGACAACACTACGACTCTGCCCAGAAAACAACCGTTGAAACGTCCATCAATTACGTCACAAAAGCTTTATTATCTTTCTATTGTCACTAATTGTTCTCGTTACATTTAATGACATTTATTTCCCCTACGTGAAG
>DWEI01004633.1:0-11513 GCA_018245875.1 Mysoria ambigua
CCTGTGGCGCAGAGGATAGCGCGTTGGACTTCTAATCCAAAGGTCGTGGGTTCGATCCCCACCAGGGATGTTTCTGTTTGTTGTTGCGTTTAATTTTGATGATTTTTAATGACATTTAATTATGATTAATCTGAAATCACAATATCAAAGAATTTTATTTGAAATTTTTATTTATTTAAGTTACACATGTAAATACATAATTACACAATTGTTGAATATTGTAAGTAATATTTCTTACTAATGTATTTTTACATAAATACATATCTTAACGCCACGTCCCTTACAGGTTAGGCAGAGAGCACGGAGTGCCAAATATCTCTATCCTTACAGACCTGCCGCGCCTCCTCCACATTCATAACTCTTTTCATACATGCATCAATTCAAATAAGACATGTTAATTTGTAATTTTGAAGTACAAATATAAAAAAAATGCGAGAAACATTACATTTTTACTTGTGATGTTATTTAGTGGTCGTAAGACATCTCCGTATTTGTAAATTTCGATGTTTAGGTACAGCCTACTTAAAAGAAAAAAACATTCGAGAAGCATGCAAAATTACAAATATAATTAAATTTTATAAGGTGGAAAGTTCGAAAACGAAAAAATAGCTACTACATTGAATAACTATTTCGTCGAATCCAGAAAAGAATCCTATTTTAGTGTTTTTGTTTTTTCTTTATATTACTATTATTATTATCATGTTTTATATGTTATGTATTTATTAAAATAATTACTATTAAAAAAAACAAATAGAATTTGAATTTTTAAAACTTGTTTTTACTTACACGCCATGTTGTAACTAACATGCTCTCAATTGTTACTTACACGCCTTGTGTTACAAATTTTTTAATTAACCTTATTATTATCACTTCATCATGACGCCAGGTACCTTGCAGGGTAAGCAGAGAGCAGCTTCTTCACAACATCGCTCTCTTTATTCGCACACATACTTCATTCGCAACCTGATTTCGGATACAAACCCGTTTATAATTATTGAAACTTCTCTGTCAACAATTAATATCAAATACCTTTGTGCTTAAGATGACCAAAAACCTACTAATTTGTGAGTTAGACGATTTTGCAGACTAAAATGATTAAACAAGATCAGCTGTGATTGAACAAAAATTTAAAAATATTAAAGAAGGATATGTGGTGGAGGAATCTAATTTTTCATACGCTGTTATCATTTCTATGTAATGTGACTTTGACTAATGTAAATCATAAAATATTGGAAAAGACCCTGAAGAAAATTATCAATTTAATTAAATCATTACCAAAATGTGATTAAGCGTTTCAATTACATTTTGACTGCCTTGGTAGTCATGTTGGTTGCAAGCGCGACTGCCGATCGAGAGATCCTCAACTCCACTCTCATGTCGGGCACTTTTCAAATTTAGATTCTCTAGTAATAGCTTGGAGTCTGGAAATGAGCCCGGCGCATGGCAATAACCTCACAACCTATCCCATAATGGGACATGAACATAACTAGTGAATCGTGTAAGTGTACTGCACTCCTCTGCCTACCTCTGAGGGGGTCACAGGCGAGATGATACGTGAATTAAAAATGAACGCGCAAATCTAAAAATGGGACACCGTTACTAGTTTAATTGTTTCAGATCTCAAGCCCAGTTCAATGACCTTTGGGCTCTTTTGTATAAGCGCATTTTGGCGCGTACAAGCTACTTTTTTACACGCACTTTGTCCACATGAGCGTCTCTACGAGCTTAGCCGCGCTAACATGCTCGTAGGCTCGAATGCGCGTCGGCCGCTTACGACTTTTTCCCTCGCAAGCATATAAACTCCGTTTGTTTGACTGGAGTTCTAAATACATCAAAAAAGTTTTGGGTTCGTCACTTTTCATGGTTTAAAAGCTCGAACCTCATAAGGATAAAATGCGGAAAGACAGTTCTTACGAAAATTCGTCGTTGTTATAATAAAAAATAACCATACATTACACCTTTAATCCCTAAAGAGGCACGCAGAGGAGTATAGTACATTTCCCACGCTTCACTGGTTACATTAACATTACAGCACATATAGGTAGCGAGCCCATTGCTGTATCTACAAAGGGCACAATTCTGACTCAGAACCATTATTAGAAAGATCACGTTAGGAAAATACTAAAGAACTTGGGACTCAATACCAAAACCTGTCGATCGGCAATCGTGTTTGAAGTCACTTGGTCAATCAAGTCGTTAAATATAAAAAATATAGCTGATTAAATCTAAAGGTAACTTGCCTTTTTGCTTAAGTTTCAAAGTTGGCCGACTAGACTAATTTTGATGAAATCTTTTTATGTAGAAATACTTTGATTCTTTACAAATATTGTTTATTAGGGTACGATCACTATTCTAATATATAAATATACGTATAGCCTACTTTAGAACTCAGAGATTAAATATCAGTGGGTATAAGCTTGCTTCTTATTATTTAAACAACAATAAAAAATCTAATTATATGAAGTAGTAACATCTAAGATAACATCATCGTCATAAACCTATCTCGGTCCGAAGCTACATATGCCTGCCTTACAAAGAGTGCAATGGCGCCCTGTTTTTTAAATAAACAAATAAATCATTTTAATATATTTATGAAAATATAGAATTTATATACATATAATGAGTAAGTTGAGTAATATCGAATAATTATTTTGTTTATTCTCTTTAACTTAACATACCTATACATATTATCAACATTCCGCATTTTTGTAACAAGGACTTCAGTCAATGACAAATATTATAGCCACTGTCATCTTATTTTGAAACTGTCAGTTGTCATTAAATGTAAACATTTTTGAACATTTTCTGGTATATCTACGTATTCTTTTCTATATTGTTAATATAAAGTAAGAAAAATGCGCCGACGTGCAGGAGTAGGGGCCATTCAGAAACAGAGGTTAGAGCAGGAGAAGTACAAGGAAAAGGGAACAGAGATACAGGAGAATCAATTTCAACAAATGTCAAAGCAACTGGAAGTGTTTAGGGAGAACTTGGAAGAGTTCGCGACTAAACACAAAAGCGAAATTAAGAAGAATGCACAATTTCGGCGACAGTTTCAAGAGATGTGCGCGGCGATTGGCGTGGATCCGTTAGCGTCTGGAAAAGGATTTTGGTCCGTTTTAGGTAGGAAATATATCTGTTAATGTTGGCGAAGCTTATACGACTGGGACGGCGACTTATAGCATCTGGTTTAAGTTCTGGATTAAGAATGTTGTATAGTGGGTTATGCAGATATCAGGGACATTAATTGCAGAAAGATATAGTGAAATTAAAATATTTTGACAAAGTTTAGATATTGATTTATTGCCTGTCTCATTATTTAGCTCTTAAAGTAAGATATTCTACATGTTCATTCGATTCTCTACACCTGTTATCATCTAGTTACCACAAAATAAGTAAGTTACCATAACATAGTTGAGGCTTAGCCAAGTAAATTGTTATTAGGGTCCAGGATAGAGAGATTATGATATGTATCAAAGAGTATAAATGTCTCCCGAGAGACAATAATCACATGTTATTATATTCCAGGAATTGGTGACTTTTATTATGAATTAGGTGTCCAGATAGTGGAAGTATGCTTAGCCACCAACTACAAAAACGGTGGACTAATTACATTAGAAGAGCTACGTAACAGACTTATAGCAGCTAGAGGCAAGGCCAAGAAGCATCAGGACATCACCAATGAAGACCTTCTAGCTGCAGTGAAGAAACTTAAGATATTTGGAAATGGGTAAGAAGTCCCTTCAAACATTTACCACCACAATCATTATAACTTGAAACCACACAAAACATTCAGAAATGTGTTTTATCATTGAGGTTCTTGTTGTATAGAAGTCTGTCAATCAATATAAACTTGAATGATGACATATTGTTGATCTTTGTAAGGTGAGGTGCCTGAAAGGAGACTAGAACCATCCAGCCAATGATGTTAGGAAGGATGTCAATATGTTAGCCATACTTCAATGTAGGAATTAGCAGGCATGGCAGGGGATATAATGTCTCTCCCCAGTGTGGTTCCCGAGCAGTGCCACACCAACAGGGCATCTGTATGTTTTATTAGAGATCCCAGGATCCTCCTATTGGTGCAAATTCAAGGCAAATTCAGGCAAATTCAATCTTATATAAGTTATATTTGAGTTTCAACACTATATTTTCAGACTGCGCCAATTTGACTCATTTTAAATGCCAGAGAAATATATGTAGAAGTCAATTTGCTAAATACAATAAAACTGCCTCAGTAAAACTCAGTAAATAAAACATGTGCGGCTGCCGATCGGGAGATCCAGGGTTCAATTCCCAAGTCGAACACTACAAAGTTTTTTAATTTAGAATTTCTAGTAGTGGTTTGAAGTCTGGAAACGTGCCCGATGCATGGCAATAGGCTCACCACCTATTCCATAGTGGAACGTAAACATAACTGGTGAATTGTGGGAATGTACTGCATTCCTCTGCCTACCCCTTCGGGGATTACAGGCGTGAAGTTACGTTTTTTTTTACAAAGTTACAATAAAAATCTTTGCAGTAAATGTATTTCAATAACAGAGTTTATGACAAAAATATTTTGGAAAGTCTCTTACATTTATTTCTTTTGCATTTTAATGAGTTAAATTAGTATAGTAAATTAAAGAAGCATGTTTTATGCTACGATGAGTCTGTAAATAGCTCACATAAAGATTTAAAGTGAATGAATTATGATTACCTTACAGTTTCACTGTGGTGCCAATAGGCAAAGGCAAATGGCTTGTGCAGTCAGTTCCTGGAGAATTGAACCTAGATCAAACTTCAGTCTTACAAAAAGCTAGTGCATTGGGGACGGCTTGGGTGTCAATTAGTATACTTACTGGAGATTTGGGGTAAGTTTTTGTACAATTTGATATTGTTTTAGTACAGTTATTATAAGAATAAAAATAAATGTATACAGCACCATCTATGGTTACATTTATGAATCTTTTTTGGATGTTTTATTCAACATAGTGTAAATGTTGCACCAAAACTTCTTGAAATTAATAATTCTACTGTTAGAAAGTAGGACTTTTTATTAAAGATATAAGAAATATTTGATAGTGAAATATAACATTATACCTGCTACCGCCAAAGAGGTAGGCAGAGGAATGTAGAACATTCCCACATATTTTTTTCCCACACTTCCTTTTTGTCCTATTCAGGGATTATAGATGTGATGTAAGTTTGAATAACCATATTTTGTAATGAGTCTTAATGTTTTGGATATGATTTATTATTGCAAATATTTTATCAAATATCTTTATTTTCAGGTGGAATGAGACAAGAGCTCAAAATGCCATAAACCACATGGTCAAAGAGGGATTAGCATGGGTGGACACTCAAGACCCCAAAGAGACACTGTACTGGTTTCCAAGTATGTTCGCTGAGTGTGTTTCTGCCTAATATACTGTACATGGAGTGCTTTACACAAATTTGTCTATAGAAAAAAATTGTGTGTCTATGGATTTTAAGCTGTGATATGGCTTTTTAAGTGAAAGATAAAGGTTGACTGGTAGAGAATGCTTTTAGCATTAAGTCCGCCTTTTTATTCCTTTACTTTCGTGTAAGGTTTAAATAAAGAATAAATAAATAAATAAAGATAATATATTTGGATGGAAATAAAAGAGATTATAAATAAATACATTATAAATATTATTGATATTGTATTTTCATTTTATTGCACAATCATTATCAGGCCTATATATATTTGAATTATTTTATAATTATCAACTACTGTTAGAGTTGTCTGGACTAGACGTAGCAACATGTGATTTTAATTGTTTCCTCAACTCGTTATTTTCAATTTGTAATCCTTCCAATCTCTTCTTTAGCTTCTCTGTCATGTCCACATATGATTCTTTCCATCTGAAAACAACAAAAGTCTTTACTCAGTGTAACTGTATTGTTTTAAATGACATATGCAAAATATTACAGTTTTTACGATAGCGCAAAAACATATTAGAACATTGGAGTCAATATGTGACATCCTTACTTTTTATTGATTTCTATTTGATTTTCCAAGTGTTTATTTAATTCTGTCAGCTCCTCTTCCTTATTGGACACCATCCTGTAATATATTGTGTGTATTACAATTATCATAGGCATAATATAATTTTTAAGATTAGAAAATCTATATGATAGTATAATTAGAGTGGGTCATAGTTTCTAAAAACTTTAAACGAAAAGCAATTTATTTAAAATATATGTATCATACATCGAGATACGTAAATATGAAAACTTTGAATGATTCAGTTTCGTTAATTATATTTATTTTTGTGGCAATAACCCACTATAATAAGTTGCAAACATTAGGACAAAGTAGAGTCAAGTACTGTTTCCAACATGGACATAAATAATAATATCCTTTTTAATATATTTTGAATCTGCGGAGGTGGAAACAGACAAAATATGTAATTTGGGAGTCTATAAATAAGACCTGACGATATTATATTCTTTTAACACAGACTAAATAATACTTGCTTTTGATTTATCTCGTTCCTGGACGACAGCATGTTTTGCAATTTGGTGATCATATTATGAGTTTCGTCCAGCGATTTCTGTAGATGATCCACTTGTAGTCTGAAAAAAAAATCGGTGATTTTGTGCATTCCCTTAGCCATTATTACATCTTTTTTATTTACATGGAAAATGATTTAATCTGGCCAGACAGGGAAGTTATTACAACATTATAAAAATTCAAATTCGAAAGGAAAGAGCACATAAAAATGGATTTGGATTCCCTTACAACGGGAATAGTACTGACATTGAGGATTTATGTAACCTTTTTAAGATGAAACCTGTTATCAAAGCACACGACTATAATGTAGCACGAATACATTATGAAGAAGAAATACGTAGGTACAGAGTGCGGCAGAATTAGCTATAGGTAATAACTTAGTCAAAACTATGACTATGGTCTAACTCAAAACTATGACCGTTAAAAACCATAGATCATTTGATTATGATGTCGTAAGGGTCTAGCCTCTAATCGTTCCCGCAAAGCATGAGAGTGAGGAAGCACGAATTTACGATATATTACGACTGTAATAAATATAATTATATTAAGTACTTGAGTTCATCGCACTGTGTCTTGAGCAGTTTTTCCTCCCAGTCGCGACGCTTGGTCTCCCTGCAGTGCGAATCTTGTATTCGCTGTACGTCGAACGCCAGACACTGCTTTTCGCATACCAGCTGAATGTTCCGGCGTTCTGAACACACCTACGGTTAAATTTGAAGTATGTAACGAAAAAGTAAAAATATGTATTTGTCGTGCTAATTGGAACAGGGTTTTCTTTTTAATTTCGAACAAATATCCTACGCAGTATTCACTGGCGACTGGAACAAGTACCTACTGAACATTTTACTCACCAACTCTTGAAACATTGCCTCCAATCTCTGTTCGGCGAGGGCCAGCTTAGGGTCTTCCGCGTTTAGTTTATCGTTCTGTTGCTTCACGTAGTTTTCATTAACGGTCTGAAGTATTTTGTTTTCCCTGAAAAATTTGTCCATTAGTTAGGCACGTGGCACGATTGTCACCAACCAAATTCATACAATTTACCGTTTGATTTTAATACCACATAAAATCACAAATGATAGCAGTCACAGTTGAAATTTTTTTTTTGATTTCGTTATAGGAATAAAGATAAAATGTATGTTTTCGAAGTACTTACTGACCTCTGAGATTTATTTAACAGCAGTCCCTTTTCAATGATTTCCGCATCCAAATGCCTAATATGCTCCAGCATGTCGGAGACTTTTTCATTGTATTTCTCTTTTAAATCATCTAATTCATTTCTGTACGCTGCCTCTGTGTTGCGTTTTACGGCAGACAAAGTTTCTTTTGTGGCCGATAATTCAACTGAAATTTATCATGAACCGTAGCCTGAAGGTAGTTATATATTTTAAATTTCAATAACTTAATCGTTAGAAAACTTTATATGAAATTATTCCTAGACTAAAAACAAATTATAAAACATCAATAGGAAAAAATACCAGTTATATCAGCGATTTGCTTGTAGGCTTCATTTTTTTGAGCGAACACCAAATCGAACAGTTGCAAGGCTTCGGCGACCTGGAGTCAATAAAATTCAATAAAATTCGTTACAATTGAAAACTTGGTTAATACGTAGGTATCGTAAAATAATTAAGGTTGGCAGAATTTATAGAACGCCTACGCTTTTCTATTTTTACCATAAATAGTAAAAGAATAGTGAGAATTATTTTAGGCCTGTTTCGTCCTCCCTATGACTCAACTTGATTGACCAGCCTGAAGGTCCTGCAAAATAGCCTGTGAATGAGGAACAACGATAAAAAGGATTTTACTTACTTTCGACTTAGCTTCAGCTTCTCTTCTCACATTATCTACTAATTCTTTTTTAGCGTAAATCAATTGAGCTCGTATGTCTTCATTATTTTTCTTTTCAATTGCCAGATTTATCTTATTTTCGTCCAGTATCTTTTTCAATTCATCAACATCTTTTTCTAATTCTTTGCCTCTTTCTTTATACGATAAAGATTCTTTTTCTTTGGTTTTTAATTCTTTTTCACAAATTTCACAATCATTTTGTAACTTTTTATATTTAACTTCTAATTCAACGTAATCGGCTAAAGCTGTTTCGAGCTTCAGCTCTAAGTCTCTCTTGTCTGTGATTTGGTTCTAAAAAAAATTTTTTTTTATTTATATTTAATTTTTTCCGACTATGGAACATGGGTCTCTTCAGAATGAAAAGGTTATGGCCATAGTCTGCCACGCTGGCCGAGAGCGGGTTGGCAGACTTCACACACCTTTACCTTTAGAGAACAATTTATTTTTACATCTCCAAGGTGTGCAGGTTTTCTCACGATGTTTTCTTTCCCCGTTATAGGACGTAATGTAACTTAAAACGCACATTTTGTAAAGACGTGCACGCTAGGATTTGAACCCGGTCCCCTGGAGCGAGATGGCGAATTACAAACCACTAGGCTACTACAACAAATATGCATATCATTAAATTCGTCTGTTGTTTTACTTCCTGTATGTGTACAGATATACTTCGTCTTATTCCTTGAAGTGACGAGCAGAGCAGAGCAGACAGCGATCAGCTGTGTCCGCTGTCATAGACATGTTCAACTTAGTATTGTTAGAATATGTTAGGAGATGACTTTTTTACTTTCTATCATATATTAACTTAGTAGCGTAACATATTGGTGTTTAATGATTACTTGTTGTATTGAAAGTGTAATTAGTTGAGATATATTCGACAATAAATACCGGAACAACTCTCACCCGTTTCTCCCTGCTGTCGTAACATTGATAAGTCTTCAGTTCCGTCTCGAGCGCGTCGACCGTTTTCTGCGACGTCTGCCAGAGCACGTGCAGCGAGTCACGCTCCTGGGTGAAACATTTATCATGGCATAATAAAAGGAAACTTCGCTGCCTCGTTGGTCGTGTTGGCTGCAAGCGCGACCCCCGGTCGAGAGGTCCGGAGTTCAAATTCCGTTTCGGGTACTATTGGATTTTTCCAATTTAGATTTTGGGTCAATGGTTCGGAGTCTGGATTTTAACCCGGTGTACGACAATAGGCTCAGCACCAATTTCATAGAGGGACGTAAGCGTTACGAGTGAAATATGATTAATACTTAGTAGTCTATTTTCACTGTGAAAATTTGTAGAAAATTTGTAGTACAATACAGTACGATCTTTTGTAATTCTCCGTCATAGTGCGATATAGGGATCAAATAATAATAATCTTTATTTACATTAATAATAATGATAATATTTATATTAGTGAAATATAATTCTATTTTAGTATAAGTAAATAGGAGGACATAGTATATAGAATATTAGTTTTATAATCAAAAAGTGTAATAGGTACTTAGGTATAGATAAAAGTTTATTTATGCTCCTTCTCGCAGTTAAAACTAAGATTATATATCAAAATCGACTAAACATTTTTATCATAACACTCTAACGGGCATGCAAATAATCTAGTTTACATTTTTAAATGACTAAAAATAGATATAAATTTTAAATCAATTTTAAGTAAATTACCTTGGTTATCAAAGATATTTGTTTTTTTAATTCATCTAACTCTTTACTTTGGTCATTTTCGAGAGCCTGCTGCGAATTATGTAATTTTTCTTTCAGCAATGAACCGACTTGTTGAGACAATTTTTGATTGTCCGATATCAACGTTCTTATTTCTTGCTCCACTGCAATTTGATTTTGCTGTAAATGTAATAAAAAATTAAAACTTGGAAATTGATAGTTGTGATATCATTTGTCGATAATATAATAGCTTATTTTGTTAGTAAAACTTTTTATACACAAATATACATTACAAATATACAGTACCCTATAAAAATCAACTTCAGTTTGTAATGCTTCTAATGTATTATTTTCCATTTTAATATGGTCGCATGGGTCATTTTAAACGTAATAATTTAATGAATTTTATCCTGGTGTAACATTGATTCTATTTAAACTAAATAAGTACGTAAAACACGACAGGCTTTAGTAAGGTTTTATAACATGCGGCGAATTGTTTACATTTCGCGGGATTAAACGTCAGAAGGGTAGCTTAGCAACGGCTCATTACAAGTTTATTAAACGCATTTCTAAATACCTACATTATTAATAGATTTCCTAATAAGATATATTTTCTAAGCACTATAGTTGCAATGTTATTGCATATTGTAATGTTATACAACCGTATATTTTGTTAAAAAAATATTTAAATGCTTAATGAATTATGTATGGTACTGTAATTTATTCTCGCTAAATATTTAAATAACCGCAAATATGAAAAAAATAAGAAATTGTTACAGTTCTTTTCGGTTTTGAATTGTTTTGGATGATACGCAAAGTTTTAATTGAATGATTTCTATCATGTTACCAAACGTATAATGTAATGTCACCCTATTTGTGACGCAGAAGAAAAAGTTTGACATTGATGTTTTACCACCGATCGGCATTAGCAGTTAGCCCTGCAATTGGCAACTAATCCGGCTAATATCGTATTTTATCTAATATTCTGAAAAATGTGAATCAAGATAACAAATTGCTATTCAGAATTTTTTTTACGGACGTCTAATACTATAATGTCTAGGTAATATTATTTGTTTTTTGTCATTTGAACTATAAATTGTGTTGTTTCTATACATTTTAAATATTGCTAATTGTTGTTGTTTTCTTTTAGTCTTTATATCGACATCACAGATGATCAGTGGCCTTTAGTTTATGATGATAGATATAATGTGTCGTTCTTGGGATTTGAGAAGTTTCATGTTTTCGATGCGAAGAAATGGCGCAACATAATTCGGGTATGGATCTATGAACGCAACTGTTGTCGCACAGTTTAGCATTAAATATTTAAAACCAAGAATTTTTTTACGTAATCGATTATTGCCAATTATAATTTTACTGTGTAAAATTTTGTACCTGTTTGAAAAGTAACGTAACTTCACGCCTGTAATCGCCGAAGGGGTAGGCAGAGGAATGCAGAACATTCCCACGATTCACCGGTTACGTT
>DWEI01004634.1:0-11513 GCA_018245875.1 Mysoria ambigua
GCAAACATACTAGTGATGAGTTATTATAAGAAAGTTATAATTGTAAATGTTTGTATGTATTGCTGTTGGTGTGTCTATTTTTAAAAAATAAAAAATAAAATAAAAATAATATTTAGTATTATGGACCCTCCCGAATTGTTATTCATTTCGCAAATAGCCTTTGATACGATTATCGTTTAAGCTAAGATAACTAATATTGAGGACCTAATTGCAGCGTTAAGTTTAAACGTCGTCATAAAAGATTTCACATATCAACTAAAAGATCACGCGTCTGTAAGTGATATGCAGAGTGTCTCTTTTCAAAATCTAGCAAACACGAACTTGATAATTTTGTACACAACATCACGTCTGTAATTCCCTAATGAGCTAGGTACAGTTACATTATATATCCCACGGTAATGACCGGACATACTTTTTTTACATAAAACAAGTCCACTAACAAGAATTTTATCCACATTAGGACGGAAGGCCACGTAATTTGCTTCACAAACGCTAGTATACGTCGCCACCGTAATAAGCCCGCCGCGCCTGTGATGCCGACGCTGACGAAAACTTCCACAGCCGTGCAATGTCCGCGTATATATTTACCGGAACATAAATAGCTTCTGTTTTATGAATATTTCATGATTACGCTTTACCTTGTAAGAGTCGCGTTCGTGTAAATTTCAAAAGAATATTGTGTATGTATGAGCTTAGAGGGAGAGTTAATGAAATACCCTTTTCTGGCGCTTAGCGTCTCCGTTGATATATCCGGTAACAAGCGTCTCTCACGATTTGTGTACAAACTTCTTTTAATTTCTCTTCTCGTCCGTTATTACAAAAAATATACCGAGTTTGCCTTTGACAGCGTTGGACGTGTTGGTTGCGACCGCGACTGCCAATTGGTCCTGAATTCAAATCCCTGGTCGGGCACTTTTGGATTTTTGTAATTTAGCTTTTTTAGTAGTATCTTGGAGACTAGATATGTGTCCGGTGTATGGCAATAAACTGACTACCTACTTCACAATGAGACGTAGACGTAACTGAGGAAGCGCGGGAAGTACTACGTTCGTCTGCCTGCCTCTTCGGGGATTACTGGCGTGATTTTACGTCTTTTTACAATGCGATACAGATTGGTTGTAATGCAATTGAAATGCTAATTTTGTTTCTTTAGCAACAGTAGCATTAGGGATTTTAATGAGAGACAAAAAAAGCGGAACTAACCCAACAGCTGTCGCGTCATAAAACTCACGAACGAAAGCATAAAATGTGAATAAGCATGACTTTTTGCCTTTTGTAGTCGGTCGCTGGCAAAAGATTCAGGCCGTCGTCGAAAAGGAAGAGCGGCCAAATTAAGGAAATTAACTTTTTTTTCTCCTTCATATAATAAAAACCATTTTTTGCCCTTTGCAAATGACGTTCCATTAATTGTAGGATTTAATTAAGTCGGGAACAAACAGCGTTTTGATATTAATTCGCGAGTCATTATTGGTTATATCTTATTTGACGTACAAATATTGTCGCTTGTTGTAGATTCCTTTATGAGTTACGAGAATTCTATTTCATAAATAATTATAATTGAGAATAATATGTTCTCTTGACTTATCTACTTCGCGTGTCTCATTCGCATTTCGCTTGTCTGTATTCAGTATTTGTCTATTTCTAAAAATTGTTTAGCTCGATATATAATCGAACTAGGCCGAAAAGTTAGAGTACAGGAAACATTAGGTATCATCATCATCATCATCATCATCACGATTAATATCACCATTATCATAATTATCATTATATCATAATCATGTATATCATAATTATCATGATTATCATCAATCCTTTGCTTAATCCACTGAACTCAGAACTCAACTTTTGTCAGAACGAGAGTGGTTAAGGCCACAGTCTGCCACGCTGGCCAGATGCACGTTACCGTCAGATATACATGTGCCATATTTGAAAGGAGACAATTACAGCTCAGTGTGTACAGTCATGTTAACAAGTTCGTGTGGAGTTACGTCCGTACGCGACGGCAGAACTTCACAGCGTTTTTGTAATGATAACGTGCGAACATTTCGCACAACGTGTCGCTAATTACGCCGTGGTGTTTAATGTGAATAGCTAGCATATGCCAAATATCTTTTAGTAGTTTCTACGTTGTTTGCTAATAAAGCTCATTATGGGGGACATATTTCTGGACGTAGATATAACAACATGTATCATACATGTTTATAAGAATTGATTAAACAATTTTGTTTCTATACAGCTGTTACTTTAATAAAGACATTTTTGTGAATTCCTTTCAACCAATAGTATATGATCCCTATGGCGTATATAGGTCTGAATCGGTTTTAGAATTATCGAAGACATTTTTACTACCAATTTAGTCTGTTTCTTTTGTGTAAAAAATATAAAAGCGGCCGGGCATAGCACTGAAAATATGTCCAAGTTATGGATTATTTCTGTCACAAACAGTAAACGAATATTTACGGTTACATAATTATGTTAATAGCTTTTTTTTATCGGCCGACTTGATATTTAGTGTATTCAAAGAAATTCTGATTTCCTTCTAGCAAAATGTCAGGGTATCTAACAGTCTTGTTCATGGCGAATATATATTCCATATTTTATCATTCAATTCCAAAGTTATCTACGCCATTACGTATCTGATTTCCGCCATTATGTCTAACTGGAAAATGATCGAGCGGTTCCTGACAATCGTTTACTGTATTAGCATGAGGGTTTCGTTTCGGGACGGCGTGCTGTACACACAATTTTCAACTTTATGCCTACAAGATACGTGTGTTGTGACATGTCGTTGTAAAATGAAACAATTATATCATGGTCGTTGCATAATCCACGGACATTTTATACGAAACTGTAACTAATATAGCGGTTGGAGATTGCCGGAAAACGACTGTTTATTTGTTTACTTTCCATTACAAGTTATCTTGCAATTACAAAATCGTTGAAAGCTTGCGAAATCGCAAGCGTCACTATACTGAGCAATATATTTGTTGGGCAATCACTAAACATGAAATGGCTTAAGTGCATATAATATACGAATGTGCTAATCGCATAATCGCTATGGATTTCGGCATCTTCTTAAGTACTTTCTATAGCACTGTTTGGTTTATGACCTATATATGTTCATATAATAAGCACGCCGGGCGGGTTTGTAAGGATAGGGATATTTGGCATTTGGCATTCTCTGCTTACCCCATATGAGAGCCTCAATAAACGTTTGAAATTAAAGTAGGCTGACATGCGATCGAATTTCGACCACGGTTGGATCAATACAGATTTATACATTTTTGGTAAGTAGATTTACATTTGAAAGTGACCGACACAACTATCGAGGTACCAGCTCGTTAGCGTCCCAACGTGCCGAAAGATTGAAGAGGCCTTTGGAATGTAACCAGCGGAGCGATCCGTATCTTAAAACCGGTCATACGTAAACTCTTACATATTGCGAAACGCGTCAACGACTTGAATTATTCATCTTTCATTATGTATTAAAAACAAACATCTCTTAAATTGAAACCTGTTAAGATATTTTTCATTTTACTTTTTATTTGCTCTTAGCTAAAATTTTGAAAGAAATGGAGTCGTGATTGAAAGTGCCTATTTACTTTCGGCATAATAATAATGTGTTTTTAATCGATATATACATATTTATAGGGTAGCGATGAATGTAGGCGGGGTATGTCAGGTTAGGTATTTGTATTCTGTGCCCTCAGCTTACATTGGAAGGGACCTGTTATAACTATGTCTTGAGAATAATAGGTACTCATGTAACTTCACGCCTGTAATCTCCGAAGAGGTAGGCAGAGGAATACAGAACACTCCCACGTTTCATCAGTTACGTCTACGTTCCACTTTGGAATAGGCGGTGAACCTATTGCCATGCATCGAGCACATATCGAGACTCCGAACCGCTACTAAAAAATCGAAATATTGTATTGTATTGTATTGTATTGTAAATATAAAATTTTGTAGTATTCCATCCGGAAATCGCATCCAGGACGTGCCGATCAGCAGTCACATTTGCAACCAACACGACCAACAAGGCAGTACACATGTCATGAGTAAAAAAATCCCTGTTTGGCAGTTAGCACTCGAGAAAGGTTGACAAATTTTTTTGGCTTGAAAATAAAAATATACTTTATCTACATATATGTAAATCATGTGTCAAATCTGCTAATTAATAAGCGATAAATCGAATATTATAGTAAGAATTAGCCATCGCCGACTGCCTCATTGTTGCTCATTGTTGCTTGCTCATTGTTGGTCAAGTAAAAGTCAAAGTCAAAAATCATTTATTTATATAGGATTTGGAAACATATACATATAAACGTCATTGTAGATAAGTTTACGTCATTATAGATAAGTTTACATCATTTCGGACCACGCCCACAACTGAGAAGAATTAAGAAAAAACTCAGTGGGGTTGTCATTTTTTTTGCGATATCTTAACAATTAAAATTTAAAGCCATCAAACTACAGCACCTTATTTCCGAATGTCTATGTCTTGCATGTCATCTGCAATCGAGTAATAGGCTTTTTGACATAATCGAAACTAGCTGACAACGAACGGATACAATGGGTCGGAAAAAGCAGATTACGTAACTTAAAAACAGACGATTATAATTATGAAATATTCAAGGAGTCTATTAGATATTAGGGAGCTATGAGGCTATGGAAATCTAAGCAAATAGAAACGGAATCCCTACAGTTGGAAAATTAAAACTTAACGCCATTTCCCGTTATAAACTCAAATAAAGTTTACACATTAACTTCGAGATAAAAGCTCAAATGCTCAATAAAGTAATCGGCTTATGGGTATTATCGAGTTGGTATTTAAAATTTTACGGTTATAAGCCCAGCTTAACATTCTGGAGCGAGAGACGATTGTAATGAGTTTATTGCTCACACTTTGCTTTTAACGGCCCATTTCTCTGCTAATTTATGTGATATCAAATGTTTATTAGTTATGTTACTAATAGATTTTGATACGGCGTTAAAAAATTAAATTAGATGCGTAAATTAATGAAACATTTGAAAGGAAACCAGCGTAGGATTGTGAAACATTATGGTGAGATAATGTCCTCGAAAGGTTTGTTCAGATGTGCTCGGAGGGCGCAATAGTTTTTGATTGTATCAATCTAATTTGATTCTTAGACTTGAGTCTATTAGAACGGACGCTTAGGACCGGTGAAGGCTGTTTTACGGTTAATTTAACAACCTGTGGCTTCAACCCTTGCTATTATGAAAACAGACCCAAGTCCAACAGTGGAACGGTAAAAAGATCGATGAAGATTAACCACGTGAGGTGAGTGAAATGAGATTTTTGTAACGGTTTCCTACAATTTATTCAACAATATATTTCGTCTAAAAATATTGTAACCGGCGTTATACGAGTGATTACGGGTTGACAGTTGAAGAAATATTCTGGGTCTTTCCTGCTTGAAATTTCTAGTAGAAGCTTGGTGTAGTAGTAGTTTGGATTCGTTCCCGGTATATTTTAAGACTTATCGCCCATTCCACGGTTGAACGCGTAATATAACAGGTAACTCGTGACAGTGTACTATTCCCCTCTGTCTACCTTTTCGAGGATATAATAGCTTAATGTTGTTTATATTTATTCGGTCTTGGTCTAAGTATTTTGATAATCTTATATCAATACATGTTATTATTTTGTATATTTACACAAGAAACCTGTATTCGAAATACACAGAAAAATATGTAATTACATTAAGAAGAGATCAATGTCGGCAACGATTTCATAACTTCCGATAATTATCATCAGCCTTCTCAAAGTGTTTAGGATAGTATACGAGAAGAAAGAAAAAGATTAACAAAAAATAGGAAATATAAAAACTTTGTGAAACACAGTTCGATAAAACCAGTTTCATAAGTCGTGACCGTGCTGCGTGTCATCTCGCTCGGTACTGGTGCCGCTGGCGAGCCGAGGATTTATTTATAGTCGGTATGCAAATGTTGGTCCTACGATATATCTCGAACTACACGTCAAGTTACACGATGGACTCGCTGCGCGGATGACTGCACGCGCGGGTAAATTCTCTGGACGTATACACGCTAAACGGCCTATTAAATTAACCGACCTATTTATAATCGGTTGATAAGCTTCATCAAAATAAGTCAGATCCTCTTAAAGATTAATGTATTTTTGTTGTAAGAGGCAGAGGACGGTATATTCGTCACTATTTCAATTCGCGTGAAAGCAGCGATAGCCTAGTGGTTTGAAATTCGACCTCTCACTCCGGGAGGCCGGGTTCAAATCCCAGGCGCGCACCTCTTAAAAATGTGCGTTTTAAGTTTAAATATCACTCGCTATTACGGTGAAGGAAAACATCTTAAGGAAACCTGCACACCTTGAGTCCAGAAAAAAAAAATTGTTCTCTAAGTTGAGTGAAGTCTGACAACCCGCACTTGGCCAGCGTGGCAGACTACGGCCTTAAACCTGTCATTCTGAGAGGAGACCCATGTTGCAGCAGTGGAACGACAGAAGGGTTGATATCAAAGAGATTCATATCAATTCGACTACTAAAGCTAGCTACTAAGCCGTAAGTGTCCAGGGTTCGATTTCAGGTCAGAAAAAATTATTATATAATAAGCGCAGGTATTTGTTTTTTGTTAATAATATTATAGTTAATAATATTTTTGTTAATATTATTATAGTTATTATAGCGCAGGGTCTGCTGAGTTTAGAATAAAACAACTGTATGTGGAATACTGATGTACGGCATATATTTGAAAAATGATATAGTGTGATTACTGATGTTGATTATATACAACGAAATCAATTTAGCCTCATAGCGCTTTTATAGCCAGTCGATCGATCGCACCTCACAATTGGCTTTGTTTTATTTATGAGGCGTTAACAATGACACACGCCAATATACGAGCTCGGCGAGTGACGCGCGACTTCACTTGAAACCGTCCATAGATAAGCCCGTCGCGTGTCATAGGCACGCATTCATTACATGTAATACACGAAACATCACAATGTGGCCGTGTCGCATTCGAAACGTTCTAATTTTAAATCCGTGTACGATTAAGGTCGGTTTTGGTTCGAACGGCGGCGAGCGGCGCGGCGCGTCGCGTCGCGGCCGTCGGCTGCGGCTCAAACAAGTGAAGGAGGTGTTTGCGAGAGATAGCACTATCGCCTGGGAACGTCAAACAGCCGGGCCCGGCCCGCGTGCCACCGCCGCGCGCCGCTCGCGCCGCGCACGGGGAAATACCTCTACGGCCTCGGATAACGAGCTCGCGTTATCTCCTATGGGAAACAATCGTTTTACTTGTTAATTTTTAAGAGCTCGTGTTCAATAGGTCTAAGGTAATGCTAGATCTAAAATAAAACTGTACTAATTTCAATCAATATTAATCGCGATCTCATAACTGTCCTAGCAAGATGATATACGACAAAATTAAATACTCAATAATAAGTTCTTATTTAGTGACCGTAACTAAAATATCATATTTAACTAAAAAAATACCTACGTAGCCTTTGTTGTCGTGTATGGAATTTATCAAAAAAATTGTTCTGTTAATTCGTTGTAATATGTTAATTGAGATACGAGCGACTGTGGAAGCTTTTGATTAATTTGATGTGTATCGGAACCGCGGCGCTTGGTATGCGCGCCGCTCAGCGCGCGTCCGTCCGGTGCGACCGCGGCCGCCGCCGCCGTCTCGTTTTACTCGACAATTCTCTTCGCGCACAACGTGACGTGCCGTCACACCGCTACATCCCCGGAGCGGCAGGCGGAGGAGCGTAGTGCCTCCACGTTTGCGGCTATGTACATTGACAAGCGGAGATCATCTATTGCCGCACGCCGGGCGCAAATCCAACCTCAGTGTTAGTACTGCGAATTCCGAATTTGCATATCCCAGTAATGATTGCTTGATCCAAGTATCGAAGAATCGAGTCATTCTTAAAATGAAACACGATTAACACTGGACATGGTCACTAGCCGCGATTAATAATTATGGGAATATAGGCTCTAATAATAGAATGCT
Source organism: Mysoria ambigua (assembly GCA_018245875.1). Taxonomy (NCBI): domain Eukaryota; kingdom Metazoa; phylum Arthropoda; class Insecta; order Lepidoptera; family Hesperiidae; genus Mysoria; species Mysoria ambigua. Next base: position 8,011 of record DWEI01004634.1, read on the forward strand.
TTAATTATATAATCTAGTTATATGTACATATATCATTATAATACTGATGGCCCAATTAAAATTATTTATCGCGAACCAAATTGAAGGAAACATTTTTGTAGTACAGGTACCAGGAGTATTACAAAATAATGTGATTTTTTTTCAACATGACACAGGTTTCGCTCAGTTCGTACTGCTTACGCACACATCGATTTTGTGTTGATGTACAGGTACGGTACAGTTTTACCGTTATCAACAGTTTTTTAATTAATATCAAAAATGGCATTTTACCCTTAACAGTTAACACCTTGTCCGAGACGACAGTGTTGCCAGCTAGGCGACTGTACTGCGATCTGGTTTAAAAAATAACTCCACCACCGAATATAAAGTATACTAAAGTGAGATGGTTAGTCCTACAGTAACAAAGCGCCACGTTATGCGCGAGACTTGCTGTCTACATTGCCCCATAAGTAACTCGTATATATAATTTCACGGTTATCCATGTATAAATATTAAAAACAAAAGCAAACTTTCAATGCACGTATACGAGGTTGTTTATCATAAATACCTACACATAACATGAATGGCAGCGAATGGGGAGGATATTACATATCGTGTTATAAAACATAGATCGTTAAGACGGAGCGAAATAAATAAAACAATACGGCGTTTTGACTTCTAATGAAGCGTATTTGCGCGTCAAGTACGCGCTGAAACAGGATCTTGTTACGTGCGTCGAGCGGGCCGCGGGCCGCGAGCCGGGGGACGGCAGGACCGACTATAGAAGGACGACTTTTGTTCGGAAACAACTGTCTCACGGTACCATCTCGATTACATAAGCTGTTGTTATCGATTTATGTGGTACAACTGACGAAATAATAGTGAGAGCACGGATTTGAAGTTTCACTTGACGAAGCATCGTCAATGCACCTGTTCGTTCCGCTACACGAATCCGTAGTTGCCACTGAATCTCGAAGGTAGTTTATTGGTAACAATGTATAGGTCATTATCTTAATTATCATTAATATATCTTCATTATCATTAACCATTTTTATCCATCCAATATTGAACACGGGTCTTGTTTCAAAATGAGAAGCCCATATTCTCCAGCGGTCAAATGCTGGTCAGCAAAGTTCACGCGCTTTAGAATGATAACATGTAGGATTTTCATTAACGATGAAATTGATGATGCGTCCACGCAAGCTTGCGGCCCGCCTAACTGAATCCAGGCAGATAATCAGCAGCGGGCCGCGTCGCGGGCACGGCGGTATGCAACGATCGCCGCAGCCGCACAGGTGCGCGCGCACCTGCCGCCGCCGTCCGCACTTGACGATGGCCGATCGCCACCACGCTCTGTAAAATCGATTAAACATGTATTGTCCCATTATAATTGACTCACCGTTCTGTTAATGCAATACGCCGCCTTATATTGCACGTTATGACAATATTCAAGATCAATTTCGTTTTTAACGTGTCGTTTTAATGCGAGAGGTAGAAATATTTAAATTATAATGTATTAATTTTTGATTATTTTTTAAAAAGTTTGCAATTGTTTTTTTATAACTACATAGGAACGCAAATAAAGACACTCACATAAACAACCAACACACATACTTACCTACACACCAACACATACATACATATCTAGACACACACATATTGCATGCAACGTTACCAATAACACTGTTATGTTTGAATTGTTTAAATAATATATATATATATTTCTGAATTATACACCGAGGTAACGTCACAGTTTTTTACCATTGCTAGATTGCTACCATTGGCGACAGTGTAAACTGAATAATTGGTTTTGTAATGAAATAAATAATTCAGTATTTTAACAATTATAGAGTTTTATTATTTAGTTACATTTGAGTTTCTGTTGTATTTTACCAATACTTACAAAATGTATAAGTTTCAAGTTCTGTATCTGGGACTGACTTTTTAAAAACAGTTCATTATATTTAATACAATAGAACAAATGAAGACTATTATAAAACACGTTATTTTCAAAATATCGATTACATCGATACGGCTCCATGATTTGTAGAAAGTAAAATAACAAAAAAGTACAATATTTTTATTTTTTTTTTAAATCTATCTTGTGTGAAAGAAAGTTAAACAAAGAAAAACAAAATTAATATCCATTATTATTGAATACTTAACAGAAAATAACCAAATAGCTACTCATATTTGCAGCCCCACTCCGAGAAGCCCCGCGTCTTAGCTGTCATTACCATAAACATAGACAAGGACATAAACAAGTAGAACCAGAACAGATAACTAGTCATCTGTCAAATGTCTGTGCAGCCGGAAATCGACATAGAAACTTGAGAGCTTCATATAAACATGTTAACCATTATGCCAAATGTGTTGTCTATTATTAATTAAGAATATTTATATTTTAAAAATTATGTATAAAATTTGTGAATAAAAACTATATACTAATATTTTGGGACACTAGACACGGCCAACTGATCCCCGGAAGGCTAATAACCTACATAGAAAAATGTACTTTGTAGATTTTAATACTCATCACAGTAATGTATATTCTGGGTGGGAACCAAACCCGCGCAATCTCAACTATCAGGTCTCCAACCACTGCACCAATGGGCCAGTCAAATAGTAAATAACTCACACTTTAGATTTAAACTCTTAGTGCAAATTATTCAGAATCGGAAATGAAGTGTAACCTAAAGCAACTTTAACACGAAGACATACATCAAATCAAACTAACTTCAAACTGACTATTAACGAGTATTGAGAGTATTTCAGAAAGAAAACGCAATGGGGTAATGCATACTGTACCTACGCTGAAAGCAATGGTTTATAGAAACGAATATTTTTATATTTAATTTGGTGAATTACACGAAAAGCGATGTTTACAAAGAGATGAACGATTATCAAATAAATACCATAGATCAAACAACATATTGTTGACCGTTAGCGCGGGGGCGTGCAAACTCAGACGACCCATATTTGCGCAGTTGACCCGACCACGTTCGTACGCCCATTTAGTATCTCGAACACGTATTCGAATGACAAAATTGTTTTATGTACACAATTACGAGTACGCCGTGAACTTAGCTACGAGTACAGTACAACGATTGTCAAACTATAGCTGATATTTTCTTTAAAAATAGATACTTAGAAATATCAATCTCTTTAATAGATATCATCATATAAATATATAGGTGTAATGAAAGACGAATGTTCCGTTCGGGGATATCAAATATTAATGATGTGATTATTCGTAGTGGATTATTGCGAAAGTGTGGCGAAATGTTGTGCCATGATGTTTTTCTGTAACGGTCTGACGAGTAAACAATGTCTCGTTCACTGCCATTCTATTGCAGCTAGCCGCAAGACTCGAACTCGGCCCACGCGAATTATGTCTCCATTACTGAATATTTACGATTTAAATTTAAACTTTTCATACATACATAATTACATATCTTCACGCCGGGTCCCTTACGGGGTAGGCAGAGAGCACGGAGTGCCAAATATCTCTATCCTTACAGACC
>DWEI01004635.1:0-11512 GCA_018245875.1 Mysoria ambigua
ATGTAATAGGTGGTGAGCCTATTGCCATGCATCGGGCACATATCCAGACTCCGAACCACTACCAGAATTCTATTAGACATTTTACCAGATTTTTTTCTAGTAGAAAATTTTCTAATTAGAAAATTTTGTAGTGTTCGAAATAATATAAGAAATAAATAAACATAAAAAGAAATAACATTTAATTATCACAAGGAACAAAAAAAAATAATATAAAGTGTCTAAATAATAAATTCATATAATGGACTTCATATTTGATTTATAAAAATTAAAAATTAATTCAAATATAATGAATTAAAAAGAAACATTAAAAATATCAATTAGCATTAATAACAATAATAAATAAATATTAATAATGTATAAAGCGAAAGTAAGTAGGTAACAATACAGTGCTATAGTAAGGTTTTCCAAATATTTTCCGTGAATTTTTAAAGACTATTGGAAGTAATAATACAATTGGAATTTCATTTGTTATATAAGTTTATTACAAGATTTTTATTCTGCCGCTTGCTTCGGCTTTTTCGGCGTGTTTTACCTCTGCTACTGTCAGCTGGATATAGGTAGGTGTCTTTGTAAGAATTTAAATTTTTACGGTTATTAGCTATTTTCATCAACAGTTGCCTGATATTCTTTTTCCCTAATAAAATTAATGAGTTTTTCCGATAATTTATAAAAAACGGTTAAATTATTATTATTATTATTACATCAACGATCTTCAACGAATCTGGAGGTTGATATAAAAGAGAACATACAATGAATCACATATAGTATGGACATTTCTTCACATAGGGCAGACAAAAGACTAACGTATGGAGTTCGTACAAAATTAGGTACAGCGAATTAAGTCATACGAAACAACAACAAAAGCAACAAAGACGCGTGGCATGTTTAATGGCGGGCTCCGTAACAAAGAACAGTTTGTTTGCAGAGAAACGGTCCAGAATCACTCGTAGATAACAAGTTCACTCGAGACGGGCGCGCGCAACGTGACGCGAACAAGACATCCATGTGTGTAGGTACGTTCTGGTTAAATGTTATTCCACTTTGCTCCCACACTAATTGCTGAACACACGTTTAATTAAAATTAAATGTCTTGAATAAACATTGTGTGCGCGATAGAATTTACTGGTTATTTGATTTTTTTTAAACTGCTTAGAAACAGAATTGATTTGCATTTTACGATCTTTTCACGAAATATTTAGCTATTTAGTTTTATTGATGTGACTGATAATAAAAATGGCTATCTCTTATTTAATAGATATAGCCATACTTTTGAGATGAAATATACAAAAATTGTAATATAAACGTTAAACAAAGCAATCAATTGGAAATAACAATTCGGAACAGATGAATGAATGTCGGTACAGGTTCACGCGTGAGTTGATGTCTTATTAGTGTACGTTGATATTGATCAGAAAAAAAGTAATATGTAGCCTAATACAATAAAAATTTTTTTTATCAAAAACTATGCAGATAACAATAATAAACTCATCATGTTACGTAAAAATAAACACATTATTCATATTCAAATGGTACTTTCTAATCAATATTAATACAGATTTGTGCGACGTTTAAAATAGTGATGTGTTTGAAAACATCGTTTTTCGCATGCAACTATTTTACTAATGTCTATTCTGACTCTATCGACGGAACCGCAAGAAGAATAACTCTCCCAAAAAACATATTTTACATATTAATACTAATGGCACGATATGTTTAAAAGCAGTCATATAGTGACATAAATGTAAGATGTCGCTGTTAGAATCATAAGAATCTGACGCAGGTTGGTATATTTTGAGGAATGTCTATACAAGAATAAAATACTTGCAGTCAGAGTTTTACAAAGATAAATCAAGCGCATCTGTGTATGTTACGTTCATTTTAGAAATACATATATAATAGTAATAAATAATTGAATTGAATCCAGTCGGTCAGATAAAGTACTCAAAACTTAATTACGCTATTTCGTAATAAAGAAGAATGAACGCAATGAATTCAGAAGACGCAAAGCAGATGTTTGTTATATGCCTTTAAATAAATGTATTCGAAGATGCAGATATGCAAAACATCTTTGTGCGTGAGGATAAATTAATTTAGAAAGCAATGAAACTTCAGAATTAATACCGACTGGATTTATTTGAGAAAGTTACCTTTGAAACACAATACAAATAAAGTTTATGATAAAATTTTCCTTTTCGATCTCTCTCCCAATAACTGCCTACGTTTATTATGTATTACAAGATACTCTTAACGATACGCAGATACCAATGAGCTAAAAATATTGTCAAGTTTTCAAGCGTTCGGTCATTAAATATGGTATAATAAATCGGAATGTTGATATTAATGTCGGTATTAATACGATTCAAGATAAGGGAGGGAGATAAAGCGTAATGCAAAACGTTATGCAAATATTGCCGTGGAATCCCCAAAATCCTGCGATTTATCTTTTCAAACGGAAAATACCATTATAATCTTGGATTTGCTGCAGTCGGTCACATAAATTTCATTTCTTCCAAATAGCTTATGGAAACTGTGTGCATAAAATATGTATAAAACATATTTTTATACAAAGATACCAGATACCTTTCTGACAATCAATCTTATAGATATTATGGCCATAACAATACTTAACGTAATCCCCGAAGGGGTAGGCAGAGGAATGCAGAACATTCCCACGTTTCACTGGTTACGTTTACGTCCCACTATGTAATAGGTGTTGAGCCTATTGCCATTCATCGGGAACTTATCCAGACCCGAACCAATACTAGAAATTTTAAATTAAAAAAAAATTGTAATGTTCGACCCGGGAATAGAACTCGGGACCTTCAGCTCGGCAGTCGCACATGCAACCAACACGACCAATGACAATAATAGTATTTTTTGATAAAGCTTGTTAGTTTATTAATGAAACTTTATAATTGTAGTCAATATTTCGTGTCATATCGTCTATCGTAGTCATTAATCTCAAATTGAATTTAAACATTTCTGTGCCCTAGTACGCTTTTACAGCAAGTTTCAATTTATTATTAGGTCATTATTTAATCATTGAAATTACGAAGCAACTTTATAAAAAGAGTATTAACAGTAAAATGAAAAGAGATATAATTGAGCAAGAGTAATCCGGTCAAATTGGAAATCTCTCGAAGAGAAGGTCAGATCAACAAGTACTTTAATATATGATCATGTAGGACATCTTCGATAAAAGTAGAGGGGATAATAAAAATTGTTTAAAATATACTTACTCCCAGTGCATCTGAATGCAAAATCTGTTTAACTACATAATATGTAACACTAGAGAGTGCCGTAAGAAGTAATTAGCTCAGCCTGTATTCCACGGTGGAACGTAAGCCTCACCGTTGAAACGTAGGAGTATACTATAGGTGTGATGATACTTATGTACCTAGATAATATTATAATTATACGGCCAGACAGAAAATATGCATCGGCCTTCTTGTCCGCAGAAAAAAATCCCTTGATAATATTTTTATTGTGTATCTAGAAAAATCGTAAGTTCAGTAGTCACAATGGTTATAATCAATCAGCAGTGTTGATTTTATTTTGCAAACATTTCCTACGTATAATTCAACCGACAGCAATTTATATATCATGACAGATATCCATACCTCTCAAGGTGCGGATACATCTGCATTGCCGTATTAGCAAAGCAAGCATTCTGATTAAAACCAGCTCGTTAGCAGTCAGATAGCTTTGAAAGATGATCAGTACCAGTCAGGTATAATATGTCAGCCTTTAATGAACTAATACAAGCTTCATCAATAATTTGGCACAACTCGACTTTGAGAGGTAGCACAAGCAGCAGATGCTTGGAACTTCAAAAAATAACCGGGTTGGCAGAATCGTTGAAATACCGCTTTGTATAAATCGTTGTCTGACGGCGACAAAACTACATAAATAACTATCGATTTCATTGCTTCTATCTTTTGTATTTGTAGAACGTATTATATTAATAAAGTACAATATATATTTTTGTGACCACCGAGTGGTGGCTGTTAAGCCAAATTTACTAATAGTACCTACATGTACTAATTGTATTTGACATACTTCTAGTACTTCAAATCTATCAAAAAGTCTGATAGCGATAGCTTTACTGATTGCCAGCACGACTACTGATTGAGAAGTCCTGGGTTCGATCCCAGGTTGAATACAGTTGGATTTGTCTTACATAAAAATTCTAGTTATACTTCTGGAAAAAATACAAGAGTGATATTATTATTTTTTAATTTGAGGATTGTAACAAAAGACCAGATTACAGTCAGAAAAGGATATGCACTCTTGAACGCCGGCCATGGTCTGAGGGAACTATAGGAATAATTTCAGTAAGTGATGTAAGGTAATCCTCAAACAAATATGCCGAGGAGTATACTACCTGTTTTCAGTTATTATCTAGTCAGTTTTAACTAGTAACAGGACTATGGAAATAAGTGTACTAATAATAATTATCGCAGCTGGTATAGAACATTTTGACCAAAACACAAATCGTTTTAATAACTGACAACACGGAGTTAATAGAATGCAATAGAGTGTAAGTATAGTGATTCTGAATCTGCGGCAGCTTCCGCTTGACGCTTGCCCTGCCGTGTGGGAAGATACGGTGGAGATGTTAATATGGTTCGACAACATATTAGCAAGTTAGAAAGTTTAGTGAGTGTATCGGCATACTCTGCAGCAAACGCCAGTAGTTTGGATATAACACACTATTAAGCGCGACCATTAAATATAGGAGTTTCTTGAAAGCGACTCTTCCGTTCAATATGAATATATCATGACTATATCATGATAAGAAAGTATTCCAAAAAACAATAAAATATTTCAGTATAAATTAAACATTCTCAGTTACATTCTGAAATTTAATCATATAAATTTTTGTATAATAAGGTACCAAATTTTAGTATGAAATATTTATACGCATATTCATATTGTTAAAAGTGAATTATTAAATATAAATAACAACTAAATTAGCAATTTATACATGTTGCACAGTATAATATCAAAAAGCAATTAAATTTACGAACATCGAAAAAATGACGCGTTTGTAATTATTTTAGAAGACAAATATAAGGAAAGAAATATGCAGAGTATACAAAGTAAACAGTAAATCTGTAATTTTCAGAAGCGTAAGATCCGTGAAGCTGTTTGTAATTAAATCCACTCTTTATCACAAACATTCACAAAGCTAAGGGCTCTTTTGACATTTCCATATCCTATTCAATGCCAAAATTCCTTTTGAAATACATGCCGTCAAAGTCCTGAAAACGTCGAAAAAATTTGCAGCGAAAAACGTAATTTGAATACGTCTGAATATAGGACTCGTTAGCGTCACGAGTGTTTAAACCAAAACTAGTGTTAGGTATGAGTTATATTGATGGCAATCAAGCGCATTTGCAAATGACTGCTCCGTGTTTGTTTGTATGTAAACTAGATAGGAGTAATTCATGTATTTAACATTCAATTACTTTGCAAGTCAGTTGTTGTAAGTATAATATTTACTTAGAATTAAATATTTAAAGTGTTTCCTGCTCAAAATCTAGTAACTATTTACTTTCTGTTTAGTCGCATTATTATATGAAATAAAATAAAATATGAATAAAATGCAATAAGAGACCATGAAACAAAATTTTAATTATGCGCGTACAGCTAATAATTCATTTATATTGTTTATGCATAATGACCTGTTCTGCATAAATTTCTTGGAGTTATATTTTATACAATGGACTTGGCATATTTATTTTTCCCATTTCCGACACATGATTCTTGTTCCCCTACCTACATATTTTGTCCAATAAGTTAATACTATGCAAAATCTTGCATATTTTTCAAATCTATACATTACTTATCTATTAGAAAACGGAAATTCATAAATTTGTTGAAATAATTATTTAATAGAGCAAGCTGTGTTAAAATTATGAAATTATTCAGAACGACGAAACGGCCGAATATTTAAATATCATATGTGTGATGACTTGGAATAAATTTGTCAAACTGTATTGTTAAGCGTTATGAGTCGCTATGAAATATTATTCGGATTTTAATAACATAGTTAATGTGAATAGTTCCAAAATAATCATCACGCTCATCGCTAAAAGTGCAGCGATTGCCGTAAGCTTGTGTGGACCAAAACCAAACTTAACCGACTTTACCAATTCACACCGGCCGGCGCTTAATGAAACTGAGAAATGAATGTCCGTGCGTTCTCTGAAGGTTAATTTAAAAACTAAACGTTTAAAATTTAATATGTAGACACAGCCATGGCGAAATTAAAGTAAAATAATACAATACTCGGAAAGAATTACGAATTTGAATGAATGAGCCAATTTAGATGAAGATAATATATTGGTAATAATTGTGAGTACTTTAGTATATGGTTAGCATATGGTTGAATGTTATTATAAATGTTAAAACCGTTACTAATTAACTTTAATAGCAGCACATCGGTTGCTAAAATCACTATGCTTGATGGCTCAACAACAAATAAGTACGAAGCCGTTGGACAAGAACCCTCCTATTAAAAATAACCAGAGACTATTTACTATTCAATTTTTCCACTAAAAGTAAACAAATCTGGAAGAACCAAAGAATAATACAGAAAGTGGTATTTCGCAAGGAAAATAAAACGTTCTACGAAGATACATATCCGAGCTTTGTTGACACAATCTGAACAACAGCAAACAGTGTCGGAATAAAACTCATTAATATTAACATAGCCTTCAGTTGCTTTATTCATTTATCGAGTTCGCTCACTACTGCTGGCCTTATCCGCGAATAATATTAGTGATATAATATACATGTTGGACATTATTTTGTGTTATATATTCCGTGCATTCCTCTGCCTATCTCTTCGGGGATCACAGGCGTGAAGTCACATTTTTTTTGGTATACCGTCTCGTTTGTCTACTCGTTACAAATGGAGTTGCCGAACAAGAATTTAAGGATTCGAACACGGAATCGGACAAAATATGATCAGATTTTTACAATTAGCACAATTAGCTGTTCACAATAGTACCTTATGTTCTAGTTTTGTACGAACTGTATGGAATTAGGATTATCTACTAACTCCATGAAACATGTAATCAGACTGGTGAAAAGTGAAAATGATACACTCCTCTGCCTATCCATTTGGGAAAGCACAGACGTCTTATAACGTTTTTTTATTCATATATATTTTCAACACTAATAGACATTTTTCTACAGTTTTAGGTGTCAGATCGTTTACTACTTTCTTCGAATAAAGAATGCTTTAAAAAGTAAAAGCTACAAGCTTCGGTAACGACTCCGGAGTATCGAAAATTTCCAATCGGTGTTACACCACAGACGTTAATAGCGGATCTTTTAATATTTAATTGAACGTTAAATTACAAGTGATCGCTTCGTCATCCTCAGTATATGGAGTGGTTACATAATGCAAAAGTTATCCATCATATATATCAATGACGTTATATTTATCAATGACAATTATTGTCATATTTTTTGAACCATTATTATTTACAATGTATGTGTTTACAGAAAAAGAAGGTTAAGTTACTTATATAGTTATTTAACTAGTTCTTTATATAAATATTTATTTAGTTATTTATACAATATTTTGTACAGTTAATACTATCGTTAGTACTATCCTTAACTAAATCATCACTTCACCACCGAATCTGATTATAACGAATCAAGTTTTAAATCTCACGCCCCCAACTCCAATTCCAATAAAGCCACCCCCGTAGCATCCCTACAATAAACATAATTCGTGTGTTACGTGTCGTTAACATTAATGTCTCTCGTTAAAACATTAACCTGAATAGCATGTAAAAACAGAACAATTTTGTTAATGGTCTATTAATATTCGGCTAACCATAGAACATATATCCGATAGACATGACACGTGTTATTAATATGGAGAAAGTATGTCCTGGTTCTTGTTTTACTTGTTGGTGTTTGTGTTTGTTAAACGCAGCAACACACAAAAACATTCAAACAGCTGTGTTCGAAGACTAAGAGATAGTATTTCTAACGTAGAGATAATGTTTCCAAATATGTATACTCGTATATAAATTGATATAATATTATCTAACACGTAACCTAATATATTATGCCAGCCTCTAGATCGTTTCCATTGGTGGGGTACTGGAAGAACATCATAATCTGAACTTCCTCAGATAACTTAACTATTATTACACCCTCAGGTAATTATTCTATAAATTATAATAAGACTTAATTTCTATTCCAGCACAACGTGCACGATGACTCTGACGTAATTATTTTTATTTTAGATATAATTCGATCATTTTGGATAGTCATATTGAACGCTTACTTTATTAAAAAGCTATGGAGTTGGAGTGGAGGCTGGTATTCTTCGTCAAAAAAGGTAGTTATCCTGTTTAATATTATAAAAACGCGGAAGTTAGTAAATATGTATGGACGTTTGTTATTCTTTATACGTAAATACTACTAAATGGATTTTAATAAAACTTTACAATAGTAAAGCTTATATATCAGAACAATACATAGGATACAATTTATAAAGATTTTCTGTGAATTGTCCAAAATATCAATTACAAGTAAATAGGATATGCCGAGTTGACGTCCACCTTGCGCCCTTCGGCTCTTACCTCTAGCTCGCCTGCTCATCTTTTTTATTTAGGTATTTTATTTTTTTCTTTTTTGTGTGGAGTAACATATAAGCGACTTTTCATCCTAGAATTCCCACGAGCTGGGTATTTACGCGGGAAAAACTTTATGACATGCTGATTTCCACGCGGATAAAGCCGGGAGCACATCTAGTAAGCATTAATTATGACGTTTCTAGGGGTACTTATATCTATAGACAGAAATGAATATATTTTCAAATTATAACCAATCCCAAAAGAATTGTAATATGATTAAAACCGGAAGTCAACATTAGTAACGTTCAGAGGTGAACCGATAATTAGGTATGGGAACTTTTCAGCCTCACGCGTGATCTGTGGTAAAAACGCAATAACACGCCCGCGCTGTTCGTAATTAATTTATGGCCTTTTATACGATACGGTCAATGGAAAGGTTATTAATTTGTAAGAATAATTTATGGATTGCGAAATTGTTCTTCCGTCCGAAATTACGAAAGACTGTAATATAAACGTCATTGGCGACGTTATGAGAACGGTAATAATTCAGTTATCGGAGTTTACGTACGGGCCAATTAAAAAGTTGATGGTACGATTGACACATTTTCTGTAAGGATTTTTAAATTTCGACAGCAATTAAAATGTAATTTCAAGGTACATTATTTTAACTCTCTTATATATTGTGAAAGGTTTATTTATTCTACGTACGCTATTAAGTTAAAGCCTGCCTCGTTTGTCGTGGTCGTTGGTCGTGTTGGTTGCTAATGCGAGTGCCAACCGAAAGTTCTCGGGTTCAATACCCGGGTTAGACACTGCTATTTTGTTCTTATTTAGATTGTCTAGTAATGATCATAGTGGTACATAAACGTTTCTAGTGATACTTGGGAATGTACTACACCCTTCTGTCTAACCTCTTTGAGGATTACAGGCGTAATGTTACGTTTGTTACTATAATATTCTTTTGAGGGGCATGTTACTAGATTGTACATAATAGAAGAAAAAATTAACAAATCTATATTTAAGAAATCTACACATGAATTAGGCATTGTTACAAATATAGGAAATCCAGTAATTTGCATTTTTCCATTTGAGTAGCTAAGAGGTACACAGAATTCGACTAATTAGTCGGGTTTCACTGAATTAGACGGTAGAATTCTAACATGCTAGGAGCTGTGCTGTCACGATCCGCATGCCCAACATGGGTATTATTGAATTGTATTCAATTTAAATGAAATTTTGAGAGTCGGAAAACGTATTTGTTAACCATTGCTTGATATGCCGTCCAAAGCACGAAAGCGCTTGGAAGAATTTTCTACACTAGTGTAATGCCGAAAACTCTTACACCTCTGGCTCTTTAACATAAAATGTATAATTTTTGACTGTTATTAAACATTTAACACATACTGTAGCAACGGTATCATTTGTCTATGTAGGATCAAAAGGATCACATTTGCATATCGGCTCATTTGCATGTTACAACGTTGTCAGCCAGTGCACAACTACCTATCTTTGAATTAGCCGAGCGTGATTTGGTCAATTGGTAACGAAATGTTGTGTTCCTGGTTATTTGAGGGTTATAAGTTATTTAAACCTTTTCCTTAAGTTTCGATTGCGATGGTAGTATTAATATATATTTTTCGTACTACAGCAGAGATAAGTGGGTCATGAGGAGTTGAAAAACCTTTATATATGTCAAGTGTAAAAAAAATCTTGATTTTATATAAATGCTTGTTGTCTAGCAATGATCAAAGTTCGATCGTCAATGCTTAAATATTGAAGTTAGAACGTTTTCAACATTATTAATAATCAGTAGTGACTGATTTTATCAGAAATAATTGTGTGTATGGTGAGCACAGATTCACTTAACTGTATCTGATAATGGCAGTATAAACATAAGCAATAATTACTGTTTTATTATATTATGATTACATGGCATCATGGAATTATAACTTAATACACTTTTTTGCATAAAAAATAACTACACCAAACTGCGTATTATCTGTGTCGGGGCGGAGAAAAAATAAGTCTGTCAAATTCAAGCTGGGATACCAGAATATCGTAACAAGCGGGTATGCCTGGTGTTAGCAGGGCGCAGTATGACGCGATCTGACTAGGCACGGAAACATGCCGTAGTCTTCTGCATCCCCAATTCGCATGCCCGGCGTGGGCATTATAGTCAAAAATCCTTCAGCCAAGGTCGGGGTCCAGAACTTGAATTAAGCGGACTGATATGAAATTCCACTGCCCTCTATCTTCGGGAAATTCTTTAATCGTGGTATGAACATTTATTTCCACTTAAAAATATACAGATATTCACTCTGACGCTATTGTACCGAAATACAATATCTAGTTAATACAAAATTTATTTAATAAAATCCATGAATCCGACGATAGAATGCAAGTACGTAATAATATATTCTTACAAATCAACTCTATTTAACCAATAATTAATAACTACAATTCAATCATGTCTATTAGCCTACATATTCAGTTGAAATACAACGAAAAATCGGATAATTTATTGTATCACACAATGTAAAAAAAAAATACTAAAGTATTCTACCGGTGGGTTGATTAAAACAACTGGCTTTTGCTCGGTGTCGCCATTGATTAAAGTTCCAGCTCGGTGCGAAAGTTTTTCGAACAAAAATGAGACAGAAAATACTTTCATTATTTCAAGTTTGCAAACTGCTAACTAGTTTCAATGGGAACTTCTTTTAGCAGTGGAGCAATTATAGCCCTTATTACAATGGCAGACAGTCACAGATATATGTACAAATAACATTTATTTATTTATTTATACTACGACGGAGCACGCTTCCATCCTACGATGGAGCACGCTTGCCTAGGAAAAGCCTATTCACCCTTGTTTTAAAGAGTCCTAGGTTGTATTTATCCTGGAATAC
>DWEI01004636.1:0-11512 GCA_018245875.1 Mysoria ambigua
ATACAGTGCCTCTACCCCCAGTCTTTCCTTATAAATGTACAATTATTTACTTTATTACTGGAACGAGTGATTATTATTCAGTCTGTGATCGTATGTTCGTGTATTTCCCTAACCTATCTAAGACCTATTTCATATTTCGCATGTGTTTTGTGGTGTGATGATACATTACGTTGCAAAATGTAAAAAAAGTAAGTTTTTTTTCGGTTTAAGTAAATCATTGACTAACTAAAAGAATTTCCTAAACGATTTACATTAAAATACTACATCAATTAGTCAGATACTCTGAAAAATGAATCTACTTAAAAGAACACGAAATCATTTCTTTGACATAATTAGTTTTTAATACTAGTTCTACAAGTATACAGAAACTCAGGTGCATTTATATTCGATCGTTTTAATATTTTCTTACATAAAATTGGTTTCATTCACCTTAGAAATTTTAATAGCATCATTATCCCCATACGGTTTGAAATATATGTTTTCATATGTGCTACGATATGAGGGTTATATGACGCGTCAATACTTTTAATACGGTAAGTATTTTTCATTGAAACAGTACAAATTTTACCTGCTTATTCACACATAATAGTAAACGCTCCTACATGATGCAGTACTTAACTCAAAGATTCTGTTGTATCAAATTCAAATTTTGAATACATTACAAACGAAGCACAATCTTAACATTTGTCATTCGTTTGCTTGCACATAGCCGATGCATCTTTACAGTCAAATCACGTTCACCACTCAGTATTTTGCTTACGCTTGTTATTTTTAAAATGTTAGTACAAGTATTTTCACTTGTCATATACAATCTGTATCGTTCAATTACCTCCTTACTCTCTCTACTGATGAAATCCAGTTAGGATTTCATCAGTAGAGAGGCTGTGTCTAACAGCGGTATAACTCAACAAAATGTAGAGTAGGAAGGCTGTGTCTAACAACGATATAGCTCTACAAAATGGGTTTGTTATGATACTTGCTTCAGCATATGCGTTGCGTTCTTACACTGGGGCCACGTCCACGTAGCTCGTCATGTACATTACCATGCTATCTCAGTTTTTTTTTTGTCACAAATTCACTTTTCACTAAAACGCGGACAAAGTACATGCGTAGTGATATAATCTTTCTAAATTAAGTTATTCACTCACTACACAACCCGCAGACGCATTTGGAAAACTGCACTATTTATTACGTAGAACACTGCACATTAGAGTGTGACGCTGGGCATGATGATAGTTTTGCTGACGCTACCCACAGCGAGGAGAGCGGCGACGAGGGCGGAGGTGGCGGAGGGGCGCGCGGCGGGCGCGGCGGCGGCGGGCGCGGGCGTGGGCGGCCCGAGGCGGGTGTTGGCGCGCACCACTTGCGAGCGCCAGCGCACAGTGTACAAGGGTTGCACGCGGGACAGCGCCACTAACCTAGTCCATGGAAATGGAAGAATAATTTATAATCAGCCGTTAACCAGTGCATCTATGTATAAACAAAAAATATGTATATTAAGGAAATACATACGAGTATACTTGATATTGATGAAATACCTATATATAATTAAAACAAAAAATATTTTTGATGGAGTTAGAATCAGATGGTAAGGTTCCAGTATCCAATACTCTAACATAAAAGTAGCAGTTTCCGGCAAAAATGTATATACCATACATTCGTTCAATGTTATAAGGGTGGCAATTAATTAATGCCGGGGACTTACAGGCTATAAATTTTTCTGTAGCCGATCGCGTAATTTGTTCTGCACAAATTTACGTACACATGTGTAATATTGACGGGCTTAGCCGTGTTCTCACGCTCGTATCACGCTCGTATAACGTTCAAATTTTATAGAAAAATGTCCCAAAAAAATCGGCGGATATGTGGGGTAATGAAACAAAAGGACCGAAGGAGGAAATAAAGTCATGAGAGGTAGGTATTATAAGGCGTATACTTACACGTATACCACAAGAAAGAAAATAATTAAGGAGTCACATTTTTCACGTGGTTACTGCCATTGTAATTTTTAGTCTGTTTAATATTCATATATACGTACATAAACTGATATACTAAGGTAGATAACACGCACTGCTATTCCTTGCGCTATTACTCACACGCTCTGACATGCGAGCAATGAGATATTTCGTGTACAAATATCACATACGTATCTGAACGTTAAACCTCTACGAATATTAATGCAACGTAGAAAGCGACGCTATTTATAAAGAGCCTCTTAGTGGAAAGTAGTCTGACATTTTGTCGAGCGAATAAATATTCCAAGAGTTAGGTAGGTACTTGTGTGCATTATGTAAATAACGTCACCGTTGAAAATTCCGGACTCATCGACAAAGGTATGTTTTCACACGTCGTTATTCGGGATTTACGAATGGGAAAACATCATTGGGAAAACTGGCCACGTACCCGCTCACCGGCTTCTATCTAATGTGTACACACACAAAAAGAGATATTTGCGCCGCGAAAACACTCGAACCGCGTATAAAAGCATGCTTTCACGTTATCCACGGCGCTGAGTGGGTTATTAAAGCTTGGGGGCATTCGGTAAATAATTTTCCGAAATAGAGGATGCGATGTGAAATGTGTTTTCTTTCCTTTCAAGAAGTCGCGCGGGAACCGTGAGGAAAACCCGAACGATACAATGTTGCGAGCGATAAGTGTGTTCCTGACTTTTTGTGAAAGCAAAACAAATTGAATAATGCACTTTATAACCAACAATGACAACGTATTTGTTTTTATTCATACAAAACTTAGTGATATGGTGAATGTGTTAGTTCTTTAATGCATAGGTTTCAATATACGAAAATTTTTGTCAACCTGAATAAAAAAACATTCAGCATTTAGGAGTCATGGATTTTAGTAACTCGTTAACTTACATATCATCATAACATCTGAAACTAAATATGTTGAATATGGGGTAGACAAACTAATAGCAGACTCTATTAATGCTACCTAATTACTGAAATAAACTGTATCTTGTACAACGCACCATGTCAGAAATATAGATTGAATATTTATATATAAATTTCAGCGAAATTATGGATCCTATATTTGATTAATATTTAAATATGATACTTATTTTAACCCTTATAAAATAAAAACTGTATCAACAAAAGCGGAAATTTAGACAACATTCATTGAGCAAATAAAATATTTAACTTCTTTACAAGCCACACACACCGCTCTATCTGCCTTGAGTTATGCTTCGCGAATGAGGACATTTACCTTACCTCACCTAGCTGGTCGCCGGCGATCGCTCGCTTACCTTACGACGACCGTGTTGAGCCGCCACGGCAGCGTGTACGTGTGGTTCTTGTGCCGCGCGCAGAACGTGTACAGCAGCTCGCCGGCCGCCGCCGCGAGCCCGCCGTCGCCGTGCGCGCCCGCGCCCGACCACTCGTGCAGCGTTATGTTCCACGAGCTGCACGACTTGTCCTGCGCGGATATACGGGCCTCGTTAAGCGCGGAGACGAAGTTATGAGCTAGTTATAAGCAAGTGTACACATTGTATGTGCTATTGGTTGATGCCACATATGTATATTCGGTCTACCAAGAGTATGATTTTAAGGACAGAATACGGCATTGTTAAAGTATCAAACTGTTGTCTTTTAAATATTATAATATGTTTGTTAATATTTGCAAATAAGGCAAAAACTGTGGCTGGTTATATAGTAAATAATTGGTAACTATTATATAATTCATAATGACAGGAGTAGGATGCGGCAAGCTGAGGACAGGGCGCGACGGTGTTATTTGGGGGAGGCCTATGTCCAGCAGTGGACTGAGATATAATAATAATAGAATAAATGTATTGAACATTTTCTTTAAATAATATTACTTATTATATCAATAGGCATCATCCATCGAATTCATGTTTAATATTGTTATAAGTTTATTCATTACATTCAGCATTATGAAATAAAAATGGGCCAAACAAGTAAACAATTAGAAATAAAGTACATTATAAGTAAAATTTACTCATATCTCGTATAGGTATTGTAAAATCACAGCAAAAAATCTCTCAATTTCGCATCCGTTCAGTTACTCGATTTTTAACGAGTTGAGCGAACTGTTTCATTTGGCTCGATTTTACCATGGTTTTTGACATAGTCATTTTCCACACTTCATACATTTATAACCGCACCCATTCATTTTGGATTATACAAAACAACACAAACAATCGGCATCACTAAAAGAACTTATAAAAATATTATATAAACCTTCATGTTATTCAATTTGAACGGTAAAATACAATACGCATTTTAAAATTATATTAAGCGATGTAAATGTGAAACATTCCTTTTTTTACACTTATTCTGTAGCACACAATGTTATCGACAGCATGTATTCACGACACGGAGTAATAACAGCAGACAGATCGACTCAAACAAAGCTTAATAGTCTACAGACGGACTATTAGTACGACAAAAATATTTTATCTCACTGGTGTTTTCGGCCGGTTCGTGGCGCGTTGAACACGTTGCGTACCTGCTCGGAGTAGATGTCGATGAAGAGTTGCCTCTCCACGTTGGAGTCCAGCACCCACGTGCATTGCTGATAGAAGAACTCGTTCAGGC
Organism: Mysoria ambigua; assembly: GCA_018245875.1. Taxonomy (NCBI): domain Eukaryota; kingdom Metazoa; phylum Arthropoda; class Insecta; order Lepidoptera; family Hesperiidae; genus Mysoria; species Mysoria ambigua. Next base: position 4,575 of record DWEI01004636.1, read on the forward strand.
TGCCCGTCACGGACACATTCTTCGATGATATCTCACCTAACGTGTACATAAACTAGTAAGTCTATAATATAATAAAAAAATTATGAAATGAGTGATTCGTTAGTCGAGTGTTTGCAAAGCTCTACAGCAAATGTGGAGGTTCTGGGTTCAAAACGAGGGCCGGGTGCCTACTATTGGATTTTTCTCAATTATGATTTCTTGTACAAATCGATAGAAGTCTCGGAGTTTGGATTTATGCCCCGTGCCGCCCCATGGTTCATCACCTATTCCATGGTGGCGGGTTAACGTAACTGGTGACACATGGGAGTGTACTGTACTTCTTTGTCTATCGTTTCGGGGATTACACGCGCGATGTTACGTTACGCAAATTTGGTAATTTAATGGCATAATTGAACACTTTTGATTTTTGCATTTAGATTTTTGCGTCAGTATTAACTATTTCGTACAGATACGTATTCAAAATTCCTAAAAAGTTTAATATTCAAAGAGAATACGTTATAAACATAGCAAGATGTGAGAGCAATATCTGCTACGTTTGATCAAACTGCTAGTGGCGTGTCTTGAAACCCAATTGAAACGCTACGCACGATTGAAACACACTGAACTCACACATGCTTATGTTTATGGTCGAGACAGTATTGTATTATAGTCATACAAACATATTAATTTTTACCGACGACCAAACCTAAAACTTGATAAAAACACGCCTAAAGCAACGTTTTCGGGCATCCGTTAGCTCGATCCAAACGCGATATGGGTAATTAAATTTGATATATGAGTAAGCTAATTTTTTACAAGCACTTCGTTACTCGATCGGATGACGATCTTGCGTTGGATCTTTAAAGTCTACTCTAGTGTCACCTAAAGTCCCGCGGAACTGGGTCGTGGCACACACTACGAGCACGTGACGCATACCGAGCGGCGAACTGAACTGTTTGTTGCTCTTCGTGCGCGGCTGAAGGTCGACAGGGTTTGTTCCGAAGTCCGCAATCGACTGCTATCATGTACGGGATCCTTTGCATCTCACGACACAGTGAGGACATTTGATTACAAAGGGTAATTTAAAAATTAAAATGTAATATAAAGTTATATTTGATATACCTACCATTAGTTTTATACAGATATTGTGTTGAAATCCAATTGGGAGAACCTTCTTGCCGACTCTTCGAAATTTTACGTTCTGACTGATGTATCACATTATAATTTCTTTTAAATTACATCGAAAATTTGATTCATATTGTGCTTGTATTAGTATCTCTAGCCCTAGCTCGCTCGGTCATAATTAAAAATTAAGTTCTAACATTTTTAAACATATTATAAGCTATTAAGTACTTTAAAAAGACCACATGGTAATCGTTAATTATCTGTTTTCAAATATCCAAAAATCGCAGTGGAATTATAAAGATTTTCGTGAATGAATTTGAAATTGGGCCGACGTAAAATTCTCTTCGCCACACACGCGAACCACAAATAATATGTCGGACCTGTTCCCAATCGTCCGCCGATCCACCTGTGACGTAAACTCCAATTGTATTTGTTCCATCTATTGCCAATCTTGTACGTAATTGAGAAATAAATAGTTGATCATTTACCTATAGGCTATTGAATGTTGATTACTCTTATTCTATTTTGTTATTTCAACAAAACAAATTGTTTGCTTTCCAGGAATGCTCTAAATTGAATGAATGAATGAAACGAATGAAGGAATGAGACGGAGACAAAATTCAAGGTAACTTATTGCGCATAGTTTATGTTCCGGTGTTTATTTCTATGGAATATCAAATATGTTTAACGTGTAATGTTATAACATCCAGCCTGTAATCAAACAGATCCAATAGTACCTGCTCAATCCAGGACTCGAATTCATGACTTGTTGCGCTCGCAACTATTCGACCAACGAAGCAATATATAGAAATTTATATACATGAACAGAACTTCGCGTTTCTCTTTTATTTATGTTACAAATACATCATTTAGTTTGATCCCTTAAACTAACCTTAAGACGTGTCTTAGAGTACACGAGTAATAAAATGTTTTGCATTTGATATTGCCCATAATACATTTTTAGAAATTTTATAATACTGTGTCCTAACAAAGCTTCAAACTATGGTATGGCGCATCTATGGGGAGCGGCGTGGCGGGGTGAGAGGTTGCCATCGGCGACGCGCAATTCGCGTGCCCAGCGTGAGGATTTTGGGCATAACCACTCACGGAAGACTTGTGTCCTACAGTGGACTGCAATATACTGCTGATGGTGACGTTGTACTGACGATAAACACATAGGTACTTAAGATACACTTTATTTGTATAATATATTGCAGTTAATATATGGTTGAAGTCAATATTCCGAATGACTGTACTTGAAAATAACAGTTGTGAGTATGACAGATTTGACTAACGATGCGTTGCACAGGGCATTCACAACGGTCACGTTCATGACCACGGATTTTACCGTACAAGTGGAATGCATAAAGGAGCGCTTAGAGCGTTGAATTATAATAACTGACATTTGACATTGACATATTGGCATCTTTATTGCTTTGACATTTTAAAATCCCGCTAAATCTGACAACGTTCACGGCGACCCACGTCCTGAAATGATCAGTGAGCGCAAGTCATGACGTCATTAACGACGTGTTCACCGCGACCACAACAATCATGGCGCCATGTGGAACGCCCAATAGTGTATTTCGGGCATTGCGAACGCTTAGTGGAATGCAGCCTTAATACAACGGATGACCCTGAATATGATACGCATTAATTAACATGACATATAATTGAATGTGAAATGTCGAACATAATTGCTAACAGCAAAACGACTAACACGATACAAACTCACCAGAGTGCGTGGTGAAAGTGCGCTGGCCGCACATGGCGTCGTCGTTGAAGCTGTAGGCCGCCGCGTAGTCGAACCCGCGCACCGCGTACGTGTAGTGCGCCACGGAGTAGTCGAGACGGAGACTGGTCCAGCTACGCACCACCACCGGCAGCCACGCAGCCTGGCAAACAGGATATATTGTATGACATCGCGAGCAGTGAACATTGAATTCATAATAAAATGTTACATTGCATATTATACTTTACAAAACTTGCTTTCACTATAAATACAATATAGTGTAGAAATATACATATAACAAAATTCATTGTGAACGGCTTTGTCCTAGTTCATAAAAAATATATATATTCGTCAATATAGGATGCGTATTTGAATCAAAAAAGAATATTAACTGAGGCTTATATTAAAACTCATATTGTGAGCGCGGAAAATCGAAATAGCAATTCAGTTTAGCGTTTAAAATGTACTGCGTTATTTCACGGAACAGTGACATGCCATGACAGAGGTATTAAGTGCGCATTTTGGCCATTTAAATGGCAACTACAGTAATAAAATTCAAATTGACGGGCAGCTCACAACTATTAATGACACAGATAGTGCATTGCGCATAAAATATAATATGATATATTTATTAAATAGCTAAGTTCAATAATATTGATTCGCTCTGCGCTACGTTTCGCATTGAATTTTCACTAAGATCTAATCGATAACATTCTGCTAACCGTAAATTTTCAAAACCAGTTTATGGCTTGATAAATTTAAACATTTAGATGTCAACTTTTATCTCTTATTACTACAACTGTGTCATAAAAGAATTATATTAAAATAAAAAAAAATCTCTTACAAGAGCCTTAAAAAACCGAGCCCAATAGTCGAACAAACGAAGAGTGATGAAGTTCTGATGAACTATTATTTATCGTTGTATTACATTTAAAGAGCTAAGAGCAACTGCCGGTCGGGAGGTCCTTGATTCGAATCCCGGGTCGGGCTTTACTAGACTTTTATAATTTAGATATTCAATACGCTTACCACCTACAACGTAGCGGGACGTAAACGTAACCGTTAAATTGTGGGAGAGTAATTCATTCCTCTACTCGCCTCTGTAGGAATTGCACGCGTGATGTTACGTTGTATTATGTTTCGTAAAATATATTCATGGACCTCTTCGACGCCCAGGTATATTCGAAAGTGATATTTGAATGTGTATAAACGTATTTGCCGGTTCGCGTGTAGAAACAATGTTATCACTAGACAGGCGTGACCGCTCACGACAGAAACTGAGTGTGGGCCAATTTATTGTTACATCGACTTGAATATTTATTATATTTCATTGTGATAATTGTAAGCTAGACATTTTATTGTTGATGTTAAAAAAGTTTTTTTATTCTATTCGTCTCTATTCTATTCCGTTTTTATTCTATTCATGTTTGTGATTTCACAATATTGTACGGCGAAAACACAATACATACATGCATATACGTACGCTATCAGTTAATACAATTCCGAGCTCTTTGATACGACCAACTTGGCACCGACCGCCAGTGCGAGGGAGTACCAAGTAAATGAATACCAAGTTCCTCTCTAAATTATTCGACTTCAGCTGGATTTCGCTCAATTTAGTGTTTATTTAAAAACTGCGCCGATTTACTCGCGTCTATAGAAAAAACGTCAAGAATTTAGTTTGCATTTAATTTATTTCAATGTTAATTGGTGGTAAGCAAAACGAACGAAAAAAAAATGGTTTTTTGAGTAGAATGTAATAGAAAGATACGAATGAAGTGGACGATATTAAAACATAAAATGAATTTACATTCGTTAAAGTTTTTTTTTACTAATATTTAAAGCACTAAAATGGCTGATGAAATGCTTCAGTTTGTGTCTGTTATATTTATTTTGTGTTATATTGTGATCACTTAATCGCTGGTCATTGATTATCTTATTGGTCGAATGGTGCAGGAATGGCCTGTCCTGAAACGGTCCTGGGTTCAATTCTTGGGTTGAATAAGTATTATTAAGTTTTGTCACTTCAAATTCCCTGCAGAATATAGGTGTCTCGATTTGTATCGGTGTATGGTAATGGGCTGACCCTATGTTGAAACGTGAGTATAAAACTTAACTTAGCCTACCCTTTCAGGGAAATACGGGAGTGAGGAGATGTTATCAACATTTCACATCACCTGATACCATATAATATTTATATAAATCGAGCTACTATCTTATAATTAGCAGAATTAATCTTATTATTACCTCAAAATAATTTAGCTGTGTCACATATAAATATAAGGTTTTGCACATAAAAAAAATAAAACAAAATGCTGCAAAAAAAAACCGACACAATGATAATCCGACGATATTCGTATTTAGCGAATCGTCACGCCGCCGTGCCCTCTACGCGTCGCGCTGACGAACCCGCCCGCGGGGCGCACGCGGCGCGGCCGCGTGTGGCGTGTGACGTAATTGAATTTTCACGGCCGATGTCGAACGGGCGCTGAATGTCCGGCCGCTAACAACCACCTCGTACGCACGGCGGGCCGCCGGTTACGACATGTTTTACGACTCTCGGTTATGTGTATATGCTCCATTATATATCCAATGTCTGACGCTGACTCTCCGCATGTGCATATAATACATTATATACTGAATTTACGATACATAAATGGGACACTGTGACTACCGTTATGCAAATTACGAAAGCCTGATATGCCAACCAGAACAGATGTGCGTTTATCTGACTGACGAATCAATTTAGTTGGTTTAGGGTAGCAACGCTTCTATGGGTACTTATTTCTACCTTGAAACAGTTTGTGCTAAAACAACTTATGTTACGCTCTAAAGCTTGTGATCGTATATAACTCTACATATATTCAAGTAGCGTAAATCTCAGACCTGTTCATATAGACAAATCTAATGGTACGGTAAAGTAAACAGCATAATGCATTGTAAATATTGAAGCGTTCCAATACTTTTTATAAAGACATTTTTAATCGCTCCAATAAACAGACATGCGTTCCTATACGAACACACCTCGGACCTCGACACCTACGCGCCCACACGCCGCTGGAAAGTAATTGAATTTTCGCAAGCGCCACTGCACTGGCCCTGAACGTCCGATGCCAATAACCGGTGCGGACGCATGACGCTAGGTTACCGCATGGTCCATGACCGCCGGGACGCGTGGCGCGCGCGCGACACTACCGTGCGAGGGTGTGACATGCATTATGAATGCCAAGCCCCAAATGTGCACACGATAGAGTGAGTCGTTTTCTAGCGTCATATGGAGGCAATAAAGATTATACGTGTATGATATTGAATAACAAATAATATATGAGAAAACATATGTAATAGAATAGATAAGATTGTCAACAAGCATGAACAAAGAGAGTGATAAATGTACAAGGGGCACGTCAGATCTGGAAGGATATTGATGTCTGACACTCATTGTCAGTTCTCTTACTTTTCCGCATACTAAATGACGTTATAATAATTATAGCAAAGTAGCTATCAATATTTCTCAGGTGTGTATAATTCCTAGCATTTCATAGAGCCTATGAGATGTTTAAGATTACTTCAATTATTCGGTCAACGGTTAATAAAACTGCAGTGGGCACTGTGATTAATCTGTGGGCGATAACTTTAATCGATAACACTACTGACTTGCCGTTTCGCCAGTGCCGCTCGATGTAGGTCAGCTGGATGGCCGTGGGAGATCGGTAAGAGAATTAGCTCGTTTTGATGTTGAGAAACTGTTGTTACGAAGCCATGCGCAAATATCGTAACTAAATATATACGTTCTTCTAGGTCCGTAGAAAAAATTCACGTTACACATTTACAGAGATGTCACTATTCATTAAATTTATTACAATTGATTTTATACTATAATATCTATCTTAAATTTTGAATGCTTACGAATGAGTACGTGTATTTAGTATTCGATATTTAAATATTTATTGTTAATATACATATTTATTATGAATAATCGTTATTGTGTTATTAAACTCGTTGTTGCGTTGACTGCCTCGTTGGTCGTGTTGGTTGCAGGTGCGACTGCCGATCGAGAGGTCCCAGGTTCGATTCCCGGGTCGAACACTACAAAATTTTCTAA
>DWEI01004637.1:0-11511 GCA_018245875.1 Mysoria ambigua
TGATACTAGATTGATATGCATTTTAAGTGTTTGGTTATTTTTGTAGAAATTAAATTAGAAGCGGTAATCAAGATTATATTAGTCGTTACTAATATTATTAGTTCATATTAAATCAGCGAGCGTGTTTACTGATCAAAATCAATGACGATTGCTATTCGTCGAAATCAGTCACCAGTTTAACACGTAACAAAAATCCTTACATCGTGCCTGTGAGCTCCGAAGAGATAGGCAGAGGGGTATAGTACAGATCCACGTTTAACTAGTTACGTTTACCTCCCGATATGGAATAGGCGGTGAAGCTACTGTCATACACGGGGCATACCTATTATTTACTTACAGATTGTTGGCTTCCGTATGCTTCAGTAGAAAATTTTTTTAGTGTTCGACCTGCGAATCGATCCCGGGTCCCCCCGATCGGCAGTCGCACCTGCAACCAATACGACCAACAAAGCAGTTAATAAATGTATTTTAAAATTAAGTTTAATATATGATCATTTTAAACGAATCTCTCAATAGTTTGTACAACGTACAAGGTTCAAACAGACGTCGGTTTTAATTATAACATGCTTCACACTCATTAGTCAAAGACACATAAATCCTCTACTTTATGATGACACGAGCACCCGAGAGAACGTGCTGCGCAGAAGATTCGCACGGCCATATTATCATCTCTATAACGTTCCATATTTGAAAACAAACTGGGAATGATACTTTGAGAAAATTATCACCATTGATTAACAATAAGTTGAATAAATTTCAAAGCCAAAAAGTAAAAACTATACTTATTTCACTATTTTGGTAAGTACGTAAAATAAAGTCACGGCTGTAATCTCAGAAGAAGTAGGCAGAGGAGTGTAGTACAGTCCCAAATTTCAACGGTTACATTTACGTAGACTATAGCCACTATTAGAAATGTCTACTAAATAATCTCAAAATAACCCAAAGCAGTGTCCGACCCGATTTTTGAAACCCGGACCTCTCCGGGAGCAATCACACTTGCTACACGTGACCAACAACAGAATCAAATAGTTTTAAACAGTCAAATTTGAATTTTTATAAATGATACCAGAAACATATCTCAGTTTCTATGAGACGACTACCATTGATGTGGTTATCTGTACTTCGGGCAAGTGCAGACTACGGTGCTTTTTGGTCACCTCGGCGTTGAGTCTATCTGAATACATCAGAGTTTCATATCAAGCACGTTATCAACCGAGCCCTAGGAGCGAACAACTTACAATTCAAGTTTATTTCTAATTGCTACTAAACACAGATAGGAGACGCGTCGACCAGAAATGCCAGTAAATTGAACCTTCATTATGAAAAATATACTTTTGTATTCAAAATACAATTTCCAATAGATATATATTAAAATTTTTGCAACTCTAAATTTTTAATCTTAATTTTATTTGGAAAGTACTTTAATATTTTATAAATACGTACTGGAAGGTGTTCCTTTCCACTATAATCTATTATCGTAACAGATGACGCTAACTGCGACAGACCCGTCACTCCACCCTTTGGCGCTTCTTAATTACTGAAGCTACATTTATGACGCATCTATTTTAAGCTCGAAACTCCATCCGAAGTATCCATGTAAATGAAATTTAAAAATTTGATAAATCAAACTCTTTAATAGTCAGTCGAAGCTGGTTGGGTATTTTCGTTGGTATTTTACAAAGTACAATGTCATTTATTTTATTTTTTGTCAATTAATATAACAAAAAATCAATTATGGTAATCAACAGGTATAATTAACATTTAATGGGCTATGACACAAAGCCGCGTCCTTTCAGTACAAGTCGCGTAAATAAAGATGCTTCGGTGGATGCGCGCAGTAGCGAGGCTCGACGAGATACGCACCAGAAGGTTCGCGGTAGCTTAGGGTTACCTGACATCGGTGATAAACTACAAGAGAGTCGGCTAAAATGTGTGCGTTAAGAGGAGATCTCCTGAATAAATCGGGAATGTCGTTACTGATATAAACTTTGATAGGCCCAGAAGAAGAAGACCGAAGACAAGATATCAGCGATACAGCGAAGCGAACGCAAGATACCAGCCCTTGATGGCAGATACCATAGCGAAAGACACGAAGTTTCCGCGGACAACGAATGAATACGGAAAGCAGACCCCATGATCAGACGGAATTAATAAAGCTCAGGAGAGAGGGAGAGGGAGAATTTAAATTATATTTATACATATAACATAATACCAAATATGTTCATATGTTAATAAAAAATAATTAAAGTCAATAATAAATATAACAAAAATATACTAAGTTATTTCTGTCGTCCTTCATTTTGTTATTATCCGTTAAAACCACACTGTTACTTATAGTGTTACAAATGTTCATCGTGTCAAAACTTCAGCGTGTTATTTGCTAAAAACTAAATCTGAATAGTCGGCGAGAATCAACAAAATAATTTTACGAACAAAAAATTTGGTCAGCTATGGAGAGAGACTTTATTTTCGTTCTAATTTCAAAATTTTTCAAATTTCCGGTGTCCCTAAAATTTCTATGGAAAAGTATCATATAAGCAAAGCGTATTTTGTTATTTTTGAAATGAGACGGCGTAATAAATACGAAACGAGTAGAGCGTAATTAAACAGAACACAAAATTCAAATGTTATTACTTCTCGTGATACAGGTGTCAGCGAAAGACAATCTGATCGGGCGGCCCCACCATAATGTTTATTAACATCGAGGAGGAGGTATTCAAATGCACACGAACGAACATCTCAAACTGCACGATTCGTCTAAACTAATTAATACGACACAGTCTAATGTTTTTTTAATAACCTCGCCACGGGAGTTGACCGGTGCAATTATTTTAATGCGTACGACTTTAATCTGACAACTGTATATCAAAAATTGTGGAATTAAATTAGACCTATTGTGGAGTCTATAGAGTTTTATTTTCGGTGAACACAATTGAATTGGATGTGTTAGCGATTAGTTTCACCACGGCGGGTTAAGATACACGCGATAAGCGATTCTTCAATAATAACAATAACTTTAGTAACTGCTGACCGTGATATAAAATATAATATTAACATTCGCTAATCTTGTTAGCCTGTGATCAATTTAATCACCCGTATTCACTAGCACTAATATCTTTATTATTACGGTTCTGTATAATCGACATCGGCCACTTATAACCTCTGTCTGTTCTTTTGCAACTATTTTCAAATTTAAAAAAGTACATGTTAAAAGAAATGGCTGTAATTATTCATGCTTCGTTACTAATAAATGCATTGGCATACAGCGAGTTGTATGCAACTGAAATGTACATATAACAACCGTTAGCTTGCTATGAATCATAAATAATTGCATGACCAAAATATCATAGCTGTTCGCTCACGGTCGAACGAGAATGTAACCTAAGTTAATTCATTTCGTTTTCTAATTTGTGGAGTAACATCGTATTTCTGACTAGTGATGGGAACCGGGCTCCAGTCATGCCATTCGTTGTATCGTGATCGAATACGAATGCATTACCGGCCACACTAATCAAGTTTGAATTTAGAAAGCTTTCGGTTCAGTTGGATACATTAATATTTGAGATAATGTCTATGTCGGACACGGCTGTGTTAAGAACTCACTAATTTATAAACGAGATGTATTACAATAATAGTACTTAACATTAATTCATTCTACAAAATTTCAATATTATAAATAAACTAAGTATGTATCAGTAATAATCATAGTTAAGTAAAATGGATAATCAAATTTAAATGATCATAAAACAAAATGTCATAATAATGTTAGTAAAAGGTCTTAATCCTACAATATCTTTAAATTTTTTTATCGTTTAGTGGTCATAAGGGCTGGTAAAACGAATGCTTTACTTGTACCAACTGAAATCTCTCTCAAACCGAGTCATGAGATATTATTTTTTTTCTCGGCCACTATATTACTGAATCCCATACGTCCATAAAACTGTCCTTTTGTTCTGTACGTATTCTAATAGTGCCATCTGTATCAAATAACTCAAGTGTTTTTTGCGGATTTTGTCCACAAGCACAAACCAACCCTATTGTATCATTCATAAGTCAAGTTATTAGGTTAAATAAGCTAACGAATTAAATTTTAAATGCGCTATCATTGTTTTGATAGAAATCATTGTCTACATGGAAGATAGAATTGTCTAGTATATCTACGAGCAAAGTAAATCTTACTCTTTTTATATCTGAAATTCGAGACCAAATTTTTGATATTATGAAACACCATATTTGAAAAGTTTGAATTAGAGCCCTGAAGTTAATATCCTAGTATTTTTGTAAGAATAATTAGCTTACAGTTACTACAGATTTATGCTCGTCAGCCATAACGATACCCCTTGTATTTTCCAATCCGTTGTCAGTAATAAAAGCCAGACACAATGGATACTTAGATCTGATAGGATAGAGGGTTATTGCGCAATTAGAGATAGTAGTAAAAACGCTCAAGAATTAAGCCTAGGTTCATACGCGCGATTTCCGCAAGCGGTTCACGTAACATCACGCCGGTAATGCCCAAGAAGTAGTCAGAGGAGTTACGTTCCCACGTTTCACCAGTTACATTTACGTCCCAGTGTGTCTTAGGTCCCAGTATATCGATTGCCCTACACCGGGTTCAATCTAGACTGCACTGCGTAATATTTTTTTTTTCAACACGGAATATTTAACTCTTATGTGTTTTTTGTATAGATGTGTCTTTATTTTGAAATGTTCGTACGGTATAATGAGCGGTGTACGGCGATAGGCTCATCCCCTATCCTGTGATACGAATAACATACCAGGTATATAGTGGGAGAGTACTACCCTCCTCTGCCTACCTCTTCCAGCCTCTACCTGCCTATGGTCCGCGGAAATACAGGATTACAGGTATGCTGTTATTTTCCTCATTATACCTAACCAATTTTCAGATGTCACCATTCTTTGATTACAATGTTACTCAACCGGAACATATCAAATGCGCGGTTTTTATACGCGATGTCCAATCTGGAAATCGTAATAAAAAATTCCGCGTCCGGAAAACGACTGTGTTCGGTGAGGCTACGGTCTAATGGGTCAGTGCGTTGGTCACGTGACCACGGAGGCGTATCGTTAAGCCCACGCGTCCTTTATTAGCTTCCACGCTTAAAGATCCTCACGTGATCATGGTATGAGATTAGAGTAATTAGGTATGCACACCATACATATATTTTACCTCTTCAAATACATACACCGGACGTAGTTTGAAAGGCCCTGGTTTCAATTTGGACTTCCGATATCACTTTCTGTAACACATCACAAAAATAAAATGTCTGCTTAAGATTAGTGGATTATGCATTTTTGACCAATGGTCTCACATTTATCCAATCTTAGCATATCGACATAACTATTGCTGCTCCTCATAAGGTACAATTTGGCAATGATGTGTAAGGAGATAATCTTAAAGAGAACATTCGAGATATCAATGAAGGTGACAAAAAATATATAGAACCAAATCTCTGTGCATAATAATCACGTGACCAAAAATACGTCACTTACGCATACAATTTATTCATGTCTCATATATCGACCTCTGATCCAACAACAAGATTCAGATAAATTTACGTAAAGATGCAACAAGTGAGGATATGACTTAAGTTCGACTAATAGTCGCGACAATATAATTTTTATATGTCGTTTCATACATCAGGAAACGATTATTGGAGTCGAAGGCGGATTTAATACTAATTGGATTCACCACCACTCAACGTTTAGGTTAAGCGGAGAAACTATATAACGGAGAAATTATTGCTCCTGAGTTACGGAGCTCGGAAACATATAAAATTCAGTGACGGTGTCCAGCCCAAACTATCTGAGGATATCACATATAGAACATAATGTAAATCTAGCCTAACGGTCGACAAACCTGACCACACGTCTTTATGGCGGTGATTTAGCGCCTGTAGCAATTAAACGTTAATTTTATGGGTGACTGTTAACTACACGGTTTCAGTACTTTTTGTGTGTGCTGTACGGCCCGTGAGTAATAATGGCAACATAAAGTTAGCGCAAGGCAGAGAAATAAAGTTAAAGTTATTTCAGCTTCAGGAATAACAGACAGACCTGATTAAAGACGCTACGTGTCAGGTTTTGGATTTGTGACCAACTCAACCACAGGAGTGGTGGTGGATCACGATCAAGGAACCGGATAGAGCCTATTTGGCTGAGGTGTATCCTATCTAGTAGATAATATAGATAATATAGATAGTATAGATTTTGCACATGGGGTAGATAGTATTTACCCGGTGTGAAAAAGGTGTTTTGTGAGTATTTGGGTGTGCCACTTATGAACCATCGACGTACACAAGTGATCTCTGCTGATTCTAAGCGGAAAAGATATAAATAAATAAAACAAAATACCAGAGTTTGTTGTCAAGTCTATAGATTTTATTTAGTCTAACAGAGTCCATGTAGACAAGTTCACATTTTGTAGAGATTATTTTCCTATAATAAGAATTTTTGGTTGATAATAGTAAATATTGACTTTTAGTTGAAATCATATGAAAATATCACATGGGGATATGTTATTTATCATTAGTTTTGAGCACTGTTGTATTCTCTTGCACGATCGATATAATTTTTGTACACAACATTTTATTATTTTATACATATGTACCATTTTTAAATTTTATATGTACCAGTTTTAACATTAACATATATTTCTTTATGTTTTTCATAGACAATTACAAGATAGTGAATTGCAAAATATATACTACACACTACAAATTGTGTTCGCGAATCTTATCGTCCGTGTGTTCACGTCAACGGACTCAGCAACAACTGACATTCCTGTCTGTATAGCCGAAACATTACACCAAACCAACAGTCGCAGACCCTTCGCGGACTGTCGGTGCGCACAATTCAGGGTCATTTTCCACTGGAAGGCAGCGACAGTGTAAGTGCCTCAGCTGAAGCGATACGAGCGAGCGGTTGCGGTTGGCGTACTGATGGGATCCATGTTTTATGGCCGTCCGCGGCTAAACGTCTCGCCCGAGCTATTACTTCTTTCGTCCTTAGATTGTCTGTCACAGAGCACGTCCGATCCATCATCAACTGCTGTTCCACAAAAGTATTGCATACCGACTATGTCCTTTGAGGTACTTTTGCATGCAATGTTGACGACTGTCTCGTTAATCGCGTTGGTTGGGAAAGCATGTGTCGGATAAATGGTTCTGGGTTCTAACCTCGGGTAGGGCACTGTTTTTATAGCAGTGACTCGGATGCGCCTGGTGTATGGCAATAGATTCATCAGCTATTCCATAGAGGAACGTAAGCGTAAATGGAGTAAAATGGAGTGCACTATATTTCTACGTTTTCGCTGATTACAGGCGTAATATTGTGATGTCTTCGAAATCGACGCGCACATACGAGTACGATAGAGCGCTGCATGTCATTACGGATTCGGTATTGGGCACCCGCAATGAATGCTAAGATGGTATTTCTTGGCTTTTACAAATAGTATTTAAGACATATTATTGCAATGTCAAGAGTTTACTGTGATTTCCTTGAACCACTCGAGATTTGGTGATCAAATCTTATTCATTTAGCTATAATATATTTGAAGTATTTTATTATATAACACACGTAATACAAACATATTTATGTTGAAGTATGAAAATTTTATACAAAATCTCATTATACCAGTGTATGTTAAGTAGAATTAATAATACAGATATCCGTTGAAAGGTAATAGCTTAATTACGCAATATATATTCAGCATTAGTTTGCATATATGTAATATACAAAATTGTTAATTCATGTATACGTATGCCATTTGATACTGTCATCGACTATTTCATAGACAACGATATTTGTGTGTAAATGGTCTTCATCGAAAACATGTGATAGGATAGCGGTTTGGAATTCGGCATTCCAGTTAGAAACAGATATCATTCGATGTAACAGTTACGAGTATGATTTTACGAATTATTTTACGAAATATTTGCACGTGTTCCAGCTCTTTTTAATATAATCTGAGGTGTAGATTTGCCACTTCCCACTTGATTGGCAGAGTATAATAGGAGCTTAAGCCTTTTTTGAATAGGTAACATACAAAATTTACAATTATCAGTAGTTATTACATACAACAATTATGAAGATTTATCTAACATCATTATAAGGATGGGTATTCCTTAATGTTCGGCATGAGTTGTCACATTTGAAAATGGAAAAATTGCTACCTACTAACAAGCTTCGGCAACATTAAACCTGTTAAAATCAAACAACAAATCAGTTTTGTACCGCACTAAACTTCTGCCTGTGTTTTAGGTACGCTATAATATTGATATGGGATTCCTCAAACGTAGTTGAAAACTTCCTTTAAGTCAGGCAAAAGTCTACTCAACGGTGACCGTACACCATTAGGTGTTCCGACTGTCTGTTTGCAATATCTCTTAATGTAAAATGAAATATACACACCTAATTCTTTAATCATCCATCGTTACATGCACACTACATGTAGACAAACCATGCCCGCAACTGAGAGTACAAAATGTCCGCGTTGATCCATAATTTTTACGATACACTCGTAGTGTCGTTAAACAAACAGTGTATTTAAACACTAGCCGCCTTCATTGATATTTATTTCTTGAATAACAATTATAAAACGTCGAGACGAGCGCGCGCAGTCACCGATTCGCAAGCAGCGGGGGCTGTTAACATTTTAAATTCATGCATTATCATAATGTGCCTATCAATATTCGACGTTTGCTTCGGCGGGTGAGAGCCACATTTACATGCTGATTGCATCCCATCCGGCCGATGTGTTACACTCTTTATTAGGGCGTCCACACGTTCCGTGGTAACGAACGCACCGTTAATGCGGAATAGAGAAATAAAATTAAGATTCCGTGTACAAATCGTTTGTGTCCTTCACTATATTTGTAATAAAGTCAAACGTGTGTAGTGTGACTAGTGGTGTATTAGTGCAGACTTTATTTAGAGGATCGATAACAAATAATCGAGTTACGGTTTTTTAGTTTTCTTATTTCATGTATAATGTACGATTTTGTTCTTTAATGTAATTTAATTAATTAATATATGATTTTTTATTGTGTATTTTTGTATACCGACTTAGTTTTGACATACATAATGTACAGATTTACCTAGTAATAACATAACGTACAACAAGGGTTTATTAAATTGCATTGTAAAATAAAATAGGTTTCGTAGTCCAAATTCATATTCATATTTTTATTTTCTACCTATAATACCAAAATAAACGCTGAGAAGGATGGAAAACAAATTAATAAAAGTGGTATCAAATTGAAATTTTTCCTTTCGTATTAACTTGTCAAGGGTATTATATTTGTAGTTATAACCAAGCGGTGATTTTAATAACGAAATATCTAGATTATATGCTCCTTCCAACTACTTTCGGAGCAGGCAGCACAAGCAGGGAGTCGAATACGCGAAGTGCGTTTAATACTCTTCTGGGCACATCGCCTAGTTGTCATTTGTTTGCGGATAGTGGACAGGCAATTTCATTACGATGCCTGCTTTATTGTAAACGGAATGTGTGATGTATGATTAAATTTGTTGTTTTCCAGTTGTTCATGTCATTTTCGGTGTCCATTAACATTGTCATTAATTAGAGTAATTGATTCGTTATCGTTTTAAATGAAAAAAATAATAAAAACGCAAACTTACAACAAATCCTTTTCAATCGGCGCAATGATTGTCACTGTCATTTTTATAGTCGATAAAATGTTAGCCGCGCATACTTTGTGAACGATCTTCATATGTTAGTACATACAATATGTTAATAGAATTGCTAGTTTAACGGTCACCGCCGGAGTCCATTGACCAGTGACATTCTTTGAGACTTATCAATTAATGCCGTGTCTAAAACGTTCTATATACATATATGTCGTTAAATAATCCACAATATGGCCGTGTAATAGAAATATTATTGGACCCGGCATACAAAACACTGTATTATACTAAATTATAATTATTTATCGCATTCCAATATACATATAAAGCGACGTTCTGAAACGTTACGAGATACATGTTGAAATATACGCGTTACGGCCTTTACTGGGTGGGCCACTTGTGAGACGGTGAGCCCACGGTGTTCCATTCTTCGATTTCATTATGAACCTTTTACGACTAAAATTACTATTCACGATATTTATACTAGTTTCTTGGCGGAGAACTATAGTTTGAAACTGGCGATCATTAAAACCGTGACATTGACTTGCCTAGTATTTGTGCTACATAATATTAAAACTATTGTGGTGTTTCTAATCTAACAAACCTATCCCTTTATTAAAAAACGATGAATATCAAGGAAATCACGAGAAATATGTAGTAAAATTTATTTTTGGAAGTGTCTGAAAGCGAAATGCATACCTAGGCACGGCTGAATGCACTGACCAACTTCAGGTAACAGCGTAGGCGGCGCGAGAAGCCGTGCCCAGCGTATTTTAACCGTCTTTTTCAACAGGGTGATCATGACAAGAACTCCTAAAATGACCTACGTCTAGTAGTGGACTTGAACGAACCGATGATGTGAGTGCCAAAGTTTCCATCGGAATCGAGAATCATTTCCTACTGTGTAATAATAAGTGTTGATGGTAAAATGCAAGGAGCGATGCTTCGTTCAGATCCTTGGAAGAAATCTCTCTCAGCCATCTTGATTTCAAATATCGCCTAATGTGCATCGTGTAAAATATATACTAAGCGAAATCCATACACAGTGATTGCTGCATTGAAAGCGGACGTTCAAATTCTCCATTTTGAAGTACACACAACAAACTGGAAATCAAACCCGATACACTCTTGACGCGAAATCGGTGGAATCGTATCGTTCGTACGGCTCGTCTGATAGACCATCGCTCTACATCTCTACACTCCGGCGTTGTACAACTACATTTACTTGTCTCCTCGCCAAGTGATCGCTCTTCGCTTAAGGTGCGACACGCACGAAATGAAATCAAATAGAGCGCATATAATTAAAACGAACACGTGAAATTAGACGATCGAGCTCCGTCGGGACATTCGATTTTGATTAGATAACGATTACCTATGTCGATTAAGTTGTTTGAGTAATCGATTGTCAAATTAATTTTCTTCGTTCTGAACTCAATGATGTCGATCGTGGCTTTAAGTTTTTCTCGTGTAATATCTGATATTAATGATTTTTTATAGTGTCCTGGGACAACTTATACGGTTATCAATCCTAAAGTAGGTAGAGCGATTTCTATGGTGACCAGACAGCTGATGAATTACGTACATACATTTTTAATGCATGAATGCCTCGTTGGTCGTGTTGGTTGCAAGTGTGACTGCCGATCGTGAGGTTCCGGGTTCGATTCCCGGGTCGGGCCCTACTAAACTTTTCTAATTTAGATTTTCTAGTAGTGGTTCGGAGTCTGGATATGGGCCCGAACCATAGCAATAGGCTCACTACCTATTCTATAACGTAACGTAACTTCACGCCTGTAATCCCCGAAGGGGTAGGCAGAGGAATGCAGAACATTCCCACGATTCACC
>DWEI01004638.1:0-11510 GCA_018245875.1 Mysoria ambigua
CTTCCGTACTCCTGTACATCTGAGGCGGATCGGCGCACCTTGAGGTCGCGGTAGAGCACGCGGTGCGCGTGCAGGTACTCGAGCGCGCGCGCCGTCTGCAGCGCCAGCGCGCGCACCGCCCGCGGGCCCACGCGCGCGCCGCAGCCGCGGTAGCGCCGCAGCACGCTCTCCAGCGAGCCCTGCGCACACGCCCCTCGCTGTACCGCGCGCTCCGCCGGCGCCGGGGCCCGGCGGCGGCGCGGCGCGCACCTGCGGCGCGATGGCCAGCAGCAGCGCCAGCGGCGCGGCGCACGCGGCGCGCAGCGGCAGCACGTGCGCGTGCTGCAGGCGGCCCAGGATGCCCAGCTCCTGGCGCAGCCCGCAGTAGGCGCGGCACGCCGCCGCCGCCGGCTCGCGCTCCCAGCGCGACACCGCCGCCTGCGCGCCGCCCACGGGTCGCTCGTTAGGTGTGCGTGAGGGTGTGCGTACGCAGAGCACAGGCGGGTGGGACCTTGTAGGCCTGCATGTGGTGGTGGTCGTGCACGTCGTGCGGCGGCACCGGCTGCAGCGCCTTGAGCGCCACGGGCTGCGGCGCGGCGCCGGGCCGCGTCCACACGGCGCGCACCACGGTGCCGAAGGCGCCGCGCCCGCACACGGCGCCGCGCGAGATGTGCTCCCAGCGCGCGCGCTTCTCCTCCTCCACGTCCAGCAGCAGCTGCCGCACCGCGCACCGACCCTCAACCATCCGTCCAGAGCGCTACTCCACTCGCTCCTGGCTCCCACACTCCCGCAACGAGACCCGACAGTGAACTTCGGGAGTCATCAGATCAATACATAAGTATGTAGATCTACTTGGCCTAAGACATCGTGATCACTCGACTAAAACATATGAATGAAAGAAATGAATAATGAAAAAATGTTAATTGAGAATAATTGTAAAAGCAGAATAAACGCGGCCGAGATGAGGTCTTTGCGCCGATGTGTAACTTGACACTCGCCGGTCGCATCCGCAATTCTGATGTAAGATAGATATACGCAGCTACCGACGCAGACGCCGCGGGAGGCCAAGACCAGCCTAACTGCTGCTCCGCCGTGAGACCCACCGTGTCGGGCGCCACGTCCGCCAGCTGCACCTGGCCGTGGCGCGAGCAGTGCAGCTGCTTGCCGCTGCACGCCGCCAGGATGCACTCCTCCAGCGTCCAGCAGACGGCCACGGCGCCGTCGCTGCCCACGCCCTCCACTGAGCCCACACGCGACGAACCTATTTTTGGCGAATTCCCCTAATTATCAAAATGTAGAGTACATATAAATTGTATGTTTTGGAACTTTATTGCAAAATGTTTGTCCAGTTTAAATAGACATTCATTCTACTCCAATTACGCTTATTGACATGGGGGTTCGGGAAGAGACACTTGAACGAGAGCACCATATCGATGTACCCGACACAGAGCACGCTGGGAGGGAGCTTTATCGAGATGCTCGGCTCACCGTTGGACTCGGCGCCCACGCCGGAGTCGCCGTCCGACGTGCGCGACTCCTCCGACAGCCGCAGCTGGCGGGGCTCCGGGTTCCCCAGCTCCAGGCGCCTCAGCACCTGCGGCAAAGGCGACACTTTGACAACTGTCTGGTCGTGGTGCTGCGAGGTTTGTGGCTGTTTGAAGAGAGGGCTGCGGGCGCACCTGCGCGAGCTGCTGCTCGGGCTGCTGCAGCTGCACGTCGCGCAGGCACTCGGGGCACGGCACCACGCGCGTGATGAGGCAGCGCCCCTCCGACGTGTGCACGAAGCGCGTGCCTGCGGACCACGCCCGCCCGTTAGCGGCGCCCGGCCTTCCTCGGCTTTTGTCCGCGGCAGAATTACCGCTGCAGCTGGCTCCAGCACTGGATCACCAGACTCCACAGTAGGAGGCTCCCCCCTTTGCATTCATTCACAATGACTCTGCACTAATGTCGCAGAAATACGTGTCGCAGGAGAGACACTGACCGAGCGACGGGTACCAGTCCTCCAGCAGCAGGTCCACGTGGTCCGAGATGATCGCCAGCAGCTTCGCCAAGATCTCCGGGTTCGGCTCCAGGGTGATACTCTATAGAGGAGATAAATGTATTGTTATTGCATCGTCGGGCTATGTGTCTGCAGGGCAGGTGGGGTCACCTGGTAGCCGTGCAGCGGGCGGCCGTCGGCGCGGCGCAGCACGCAGGCCTGCGCCGGCAGCAGCAGCTCGATGCACGCCGACGACCGGAAGTCCACCTCGCTCCACGAGCCCTCCGAGCGGACCATGAACCTGCGCGCGGTTATTTAGCACTGATGGTCTGGGGCCTGGCGCCCGCGACGGCCCCCTGACGACATTACGTCAGTTAGGTCTTCATTGTTTTGGTAACGAGCCGCGATCAGTATCGACTTGCTAAATAGTAGTCTCGTGCAGTGACGGTATTGACGGGGGGTGGAGGGGCGTGCGTGTGGCAACGTACCGCACGGTGTCGGGCGGCTCGTCCTGGTCGTGCAGCGCCAGCAGCGCGTCGCGGCGCGGCGGCAGCTCGCGCAGCGCCAGCGCGCACAGCGGGCCGCGCGCCAGGCGCAGCCCCGTGCGCCACAGCCGCCAGCCCCACGCGCCGCGCAGCGCCGCGCGCGCCAGCTCGGGCGGCGGCGCGTACAGCGCGGGCGCGTGCGCGGCCACGGCGGCGTCGGCCAGCACGCGCGCGCACAGCCGCGCCCAGAAGCCGCGCGGCACGTACGACAGCAGCAGCAGGCGCCGCAGCGGCCGGTCGCTCTCGCGCGCGCTCACCTCCAGCTCCGCCTCAGCCTCCGCCTCCGCTGCGCACGAGCCAGTATTTAAGTACTCCCTGCAGCCTTCTCTCGTCTGCCTTTTACAATAATAACTGTGTGAACAGATGGCGCTGCCACTCGAAGCAGAAGAGAACAGGAGAGTACGGGGGGGTGCGCACTTGTGAGCGGGGGCGAGTGCGAGCCGGGGCGCGCGCGCGGCCGCAGCGTCAGTTGCGGCTCGGGCGGCTCGGCGGCCGGCAGCAGCGGCGGCACCAGCAGCACGCGCGCGTCCCAGCACAGCGCCAGCTCGAACTTGGTGAGCAGCGCCACGCCGGCCCAGCGCGCCTCCTCGCCGCGGCCCAGCGCCGGCGACGCCTTGAACACGTGCGCCAGGTCCTCCGTGCGCATGATGCCGTTGGTGGCGAAGGGGTTGACCTCGCGCACGGTGACCACGTGCGCGAGCAGGTCGCACAGCCACTGCGGCCGCAGGAAGTACAGCTCCTTGAGCGTGGCGTCGTCGTAGTGCAGCAGCACGCCTGCGCGCGGTGTTGGTAAGAGAGCAATGTTGGTAAGAGAGCACGAGTTTCAAAGACAATCGACGGCGTCCAGGAGAGGACGTCTACAAGAATGGTGGATGGAGGGCAGCAAGCCCGACCGCGACGATACCGACCGTTCTCGTGCAGGAACATGGTGGCCTGCTGCAGCTCGGTGGAGTCCCGGAACATGCGCAGATTCTTCTGCTGCATGTACTGCGTCACCTGGAACATGAGGACGCGCCCTAATACGGTGACCATGTGTGTGACTCAGATGTATCGCCGATATCGGCCTGTCGTAATCCACTGCTAGACACGCTCGCTAGATGCCCCGGCGCGCGCTCACCAGCCGCCGGAACTCGGCGTGGCGCAGCACGGGCTCCGCGAGCTCGGCGGCCAGGCTCTGCACGCACTCCTCCAGCGCCAGGTACGTGGCCGGCACGCGCTGCTCCAGCAGCGGCTCCTTGCTGCCTGCGCGACAGACCGGTCAGCCACGCCGCCGACTGCACACTATTTATTCACTGATCGTACAAGTATTTGTTCCGTAGCTCCGCCCAATGTCCCGTCACAGCCAGGCTGGACTGGTACAGTCGGTCGCGGCCACGACCTACCTGCCCTTGGGTATTACAGTGAAGCATTTTACTTTAACTGCCTACTGGTAGAGACTTGTCTCTTCTGAAAATGGCAAGTTTAAAGCTACAGTCTGCCACGCTGCCCACGTGCGGCTCGGCAGACCTCAGCCGCCTTGGAGAATATGTTTACTAAGTCTAAAGTGTACGGGTTTCCTTACGATGTCTTTCTCTACCGTTCTACCAAGAGATATACTCGATCTTAAAATGCATATTATGCAAAGGACGCGCGCCTGGATTTGAGCCCAGGTTAACGCAGTGCGAGGCAGAGGGTGGAAGCTCCGAGGCTACCACTGCTCGCTACCAGCTGCCCAGTACCCGGCGGCTTGACGCTGAAGGCCACGGAGTAGATGATGTCGGCCAGCAGGCGGATGTTGTGGCGCGTGCTGCAGGACACCTGCGGGCACACCGCCGCCAGCCGGTCACAAAGACGGTCACGAAGAAGAGCATCTGATCATGCCACTTCAGGAGGTTGACATAATTCATCAGGATATCAGGGATTACTTTCCAAAAGTGACCTTAACGGTACGAGGAATTTACCCAGCCATAATTAGTCCCTATGAAGCAACTAGAGAAGATTTGAAGAGGAAATAAAAAAATAGGCCAAACGGAGGCGGACCTCGATGGAGTCGAGCACGCGCGGCAGGCCCAGCTTGTCGGCGTCGGGCGCCGCCATGACGGCGCCGCGGATGAGCCGCTGCAGCGCCGTGGGGCTCTCGCTCTCCGGCAGCGCCGCCTGCGCACGGCACGGGGTGAGGCGCAGGCGCGGGGGCGGGCGCTGGGGCGGGGGCGGGGGCGGGGCGAGCGGGGGCTTACTCACGGTGCCGACTTGGTCGTGGTGCGTGGCCACGAGGATGACGGGCGAGCCGGGCGCGCGCGCCTGGATGGACCTGCCGCACGACCACACGGTTGTAGTTGGAGCTATTCTTGGAAACGAACACACAGATTTGGTGGGCCGTCGCGCACCGCAGCCAGTCCAGCGCGCCGGCCAGCCCGCGGCGCCCGTCCGGCAGGCGCCACAACACCAGGTACAGCGAGCGCCGCGACAGGAAGTACTGGTGCGTGGCGTAGTACTCCTGCTGGCCGCCGAAGTCCCAGGTGCGGAAGGTGACGGGCCCGCGCGTGGAGCGCGGCTTCTCGTACACCCACGTGCCGATGTCCACGCCCACCGTGGACATGGGCCGCCGCGGCGACTTGTTGCCCATGCGCTTGGCCCAGTGCTGGACACGGGACCAGTACCGGTGTGGTTTAATACAAACACACAGATAAATGTAAACAGTACAGGAAACATGTTCTATTAAATACTCTATTGGAATACCTAAAACCGTACGACACAGCGCTATTTTTACAACCTTGTATTTAGTTCCACCTGTTCCGGTGTTTATAATCAAATGTCGCAAGCTAAATTTCACCAACTTCCCAATGTCCGGTTGAGTTGAAATTTGAAAGGCGGCGTACATATTTCAAGATGATTCACCCAAGATGGGCATCAAATGAAACGAACCAGTAGAATGCAACACGTTATAAAAAAACCCAAATCCAAGATGGCCGCCAGTTCAAAATGGCGGATCAGGCATATTTTTGTTCAACCAAACCAATATAGGTATCAAATGAAAGGGAGACGGATTTTATTTCAACTAAAACGTTGCTGCTAGAAATCAGGGTCTGATGGTGCATCTCTGCGATGGCCAGAGGAACTCGATCATTAAGTGCCACAACCCCGTCGAGTCGGGGTTCGACGTGGTTGTGTTAACGGGTAGTGTGGAGCTAGCGCGGTAGCCGATGGTAGTCAGAGCCTGATGATGCAGCTGGAAGATGTCCGTAAAATCTGGGTGGGTAATTAAGCGGCACAAACGAGCCGAGTTTTATTCGTCTTGATGGTTATGGGACCTTTTCGATGACGATGATGATGGCGTTTTGGTGGATGCTGAGCATGCACTTACATCGGTGGGCTTTCTCCGGTGCTGGAGGGCGGATTCCTGGCGCAGGCACTCCAGCAGGCTCGTCTTGCCGATACCCTGGAACACAGACGAGCTTACTGTCGCTCTCCCGATCTCCGGCGTCGGGTATGCGGAGCGAGCCGGCTGGCGCAGCGCGGCACCTGCTGGCCGACGAGCATGAGCTTCATGCGCGTGTAGGGGCGCGCCTCCTGCAGCACGGAGCGCAGGTAGCCCACCACGTCGGCGCTGCGCCGCCCGCCGCGCACCACCGAGCGCAGCGGCTCGGCCAGCGCGCAGCCCGCCGTGTTCAGGTTCCACAGGCGCGTGAGCAGCCCCATCTGCGGCGGCAGCTCCGTGATGTCCTTGTTGCCGCTGAGGTTGAGCACGGCCAGGTGCGTCAGCAGGTGCAGCGCGGGCGGCACGGCGCGCAGCAGGTTGCACGACACGTCCAGCATGGACAGCTGCGGGAACAGCAGCCGCGCGCGCGCCCGCGCGCCGTCGCCCGCGCCCTGCGCCACCGACGGTTATAGTTTTCTAAACTTCAAGGTACCGGACTCCGTCAGTACGACTAACTCTTAATACAAACCAAGATTTTTATAAGCTTTAGTGGTAATAGCATCGACATGATCGGAAAAAGTTAGTTTGGAGTCTGCGAGTACACCAAGATCGGTATATTAATAAATTACGGTGCCATCAGCGCACATAAGGAAGCAAGCATCATGCAGACAGTTACCTACATCGTATAAATAAGCAGCATAATAAAGTGGGCCCAGAATAGATCCTTGAGGTACACCAGAAGGCACATCAGTACCTACAACAACAGCCTGTGATCGATTGCGTAGATAGGATTCCACCCACCTCAATAGATAGCCACGGATACCTGGATTGACATGGCTCAATGATAGCATAATGTCTTAACTTGCACGAACATTGAGCTACATGTTGAGGTCCGACGGAGTGGACTCACCCAGTCGTCGTCGTCCGCGTGGCGGCCGGCCGCGGCCGCGGCGGTGGCCTCGCGCAGCCCGTCGTCGTCCGTGCTGAGCTGGATGCGCGTCAGCATGTTGTTCGCGAGGATCTGCACGCGGGCCGTGCCGAGCGTGAGCCCCCGGGGACCGTACTCGGCTCGTATGGAGACGTCACACGGGTGACAAAAATCATTAGAAATGTGAAAAAGCACACTAATAAACTTTTTCCGCGTGAAGACAATCATCTGAGGATTTCGTTTTAATATAACATATAGCTCGGTTTGAGTTTTGTGTGTGTGCGTGTACTGACGAGCGTGCGCAGCGCGTCGAGCGTGAGGTGGCGGCGCGCCGGGCAGGCCGCGCTCAGCAGCTGCGCGCGCACGGAGCCGCCCGAGCGCGGGCGCGCGCGCGCGGCGGGCGCGGCGCAGTAGCAGGCCAGCGGGTCGCCCGCCGGCCCCGCGCTCGCCACCTGCGCCGCGGCTCGCTCACTGCCCGCCGACAGGATCGGCCTTCGAATCCTGGCTTCGGTATCATTGGATTTTTCTCATTTAGAATATCTTGCAGTGCTTCAAAAACCGGATATATCCCCGGTGCATGGCAATAGGCTCACCACCTGTTCCATAGTGAGACGTAAACGTGAGCGGTGTTCTGCGTCCCTCTATCTACCTCTTCGGGGATTGCAGGCGAGAAGCTAAGTTACGTTCTATAAGGAGTGTGAAATCTGAGTTTCTGCTCTTGGCCAGCTGGTTCAGTATAGCCCAAACCTAGCAGTACAGCGATGGAAGGGTTCATCATGATCACTGGCTTTCCGCCGCGCACTGCCCGGACACAAGTCCCGCTGATAAAATACGTACAGTTAGACGACCACGACTACCTGGGGCAGGCTCGGCCAGCAGGTGATCTCGTTGTGGCTGAGGTCCAGCTGCCGCAGGCCGGTGGGGTACGAGGTCACGTAGGACATCGACCTGCGGACAGCCCACGATGTAGCTCACCCGCGAATGCGGACGCGCCCTCGCGGAGCAGAGGCGCGCGGCGGCGTCACCTGAGGCTGTTGTAGGCCATGTTGAGGCGCGCGAGCTGCGGCGCGCGGCACGCCAGCGGCGCCGGCACGCACGCGAACTGGTTGTGCGCCAGGTTGAGCGCCAGCAGCCCGCGGCGCGGCGCGCGCGGCGCGGCCGGCGCCGGCGCCAGCGCGCCGCGCCACGCGTGCGCGCGCCGCGCCTCCGTCGCGCTGCGCCCCCCAAGGGTTACAAGGGCTTCAGCCATCGAACGGACATCGGTCTCTCTTCGCTTTCATACAACACCAGAGTACTTATCTCTTCGTTTCGATGCTCGCTTACAACGAAATATTTGAGAAGAGTTAAAATTACGAGTAGAATTTCAACGGCGAGTTTCATATGTTAATAAATTATGTTAGCCTTAAAATCAGGCCTGCCTACATAAAGAGATATAGTAGGTCAGCGCGCGACTCACACGGCGTGGCCGACGCGGCTGCCCAGCGCCGGCGCGTCGAGCGGCACGTCGTGCGGCGCGTCGGGCGACGCGTCGTGCGGCGCGTCCTCGCCGCGCTCGGTCGACGGACTGCGCGACGGCGTCCGCTGCGGACACAACCTCATCAGTTCTCAAAGCCGGCGCTTGAGACGCCACTGTGCTGATCTCTGTATTCCGCTAGTAGAAACTGACAGTTGAAAATCTTAAAATAATGTTGGAGCAGAGATAGTCCCAGAAATAGCAAGGAGCCCCTCCGAATGGTTGCCACCTCGTCGCGGTGGAGCGGCTTGCGTGTCCCAATGAACCCCAGGGCTATACCGGATAGGATCACCCATACCGGGCAGGCTTGGGGCGAGGGACCATACCAAAAGTTTCAACGGTGTTAGTGGAGAGACCGTGGCTCCGCCTTGAATTTAAGTGCTGTGGGAGGAATGGGGGTGAACTGCATCTTAGGGAAGCAGACAGCTGCGTCTCTGTCCGGGTTGACGGTTATTCTCCATTTACTAAAGCAATCACCAACGCGTTGATTGTTGGAGTCTGGCGCCTGGAGTCGATTAGTCATGTTCGGAAGATTCGGGTGGGTGTAGAAGAGGGTGGTATCATGCGCGTAACGAATTAGTTGCAACGTGAGGTGTCTTAGGATATCGCTTGTGTACAGAGTATAGAGGAGAGGGGACAGAAGGGAGCCTTGAGGGACTCCAGCCCTTATGGGGCGTAGGGATGATCGTGTGCTTTCAACTCGGAAGCCAAAGTGGCGATCTGACAAGTAGTCTCGTATGATGGCAGTGAGTCGGTCTGGTACCTTGAGAAGGTGTAGCTTATATAATACGCCACTGTGCCATACTGTGTCGGAGGCCTTCGTCGCATCGAAATAGAGGGCTCCCGTGGGTGTCGGTTAGGTATGACCGAAGCCTGTTAGCGTGTGCTCCGCGAGGCGGTGCACCGGGCGAGCGGCAATGTCCAGGTCGGAGGCCCAACTGCTCGTCTGGGATGTACACACATATATATGCCCTGGCACATCATACAACAAATGTGTATATGATTGTACTTACAGACTGCGAGTTGAACTGGAACTGTGCGGAGTGGGTGGAGGGCGAAGCGCCGGGCTGCGTCGGCGCGTCCGACGGCGACTGCGCCCCCTCGCACTGGCATCGGAAGCGAATACACGGTACACCATATATCACGGACTGCCTCGGGGACTGCGGGGCTGTACGGGCGACCGTCGGACAAGCAGCCCGGCTGGTCTCGCGTCCGTGCAATGTGGCACATGGACGTGTTGCGGTCGAGGCAGTTACATCGTCTCGCCAGGGCTCTCTCGGGAGAAGCAGAGAGTGGCCGCGGCGCCGCGCACCTCGTCGCCCGCGGGCAGCTCCCGCAGGTGGTTGAGCGCGGCGTTGAGGTCCCGCAGACAGGGCGCGGCCCACAGGCGCGGCGGCAGCGCGCGCAGCTTGTTGTTGGACACGTCCAGCGTGGCCAGCGCCGGCAGCGCGAACAGCTCCGGCGGCAGCTCCTCCAGCCGGTTGTCCTGCGGGCCGGTCGGGTCGTCTCTGAGGCAGCTCGGCCGCCGTGCGCCGCTAGCGTGCGGCGTGAAGCGGGCGGCGGCGCGGCACCTGCAGGTACAGCTCCTGCAGCGCGGGCGCGCAGTACAGCGGCGCGGCGGCGGGCGGCGCCGTCGGCAGGCGCTCCAGCTTGTTCTGCGCCGCGTTCAAGTACCTGCGGCAGCGGCCCCGCGCTCAGGGTAATGTTAACCTTTCCGAGCCTTCGTTATCTCCACCCCGTCTTCGATCCTTCGAGCTGGATCCTGACTGGTAATGCTTAAACATTCCACATTTTGCCTCCCAGAAATAGTTCCGTAAATTTAAACAATCTGTTGGGATGATAAGGTTTTGTTTTGGTTGGTTAAAGCTTGCAGAGATAATTAATTGAACAAAACGGTGTGTCACTTCCAATGGTTTCTTTGCAACTGACTTGATCTACAGTAATAATCGCACATGCATTTACCTATTCATTCATTCGTCACCGCTCACGCCATAAATGGTTCAACACAATCTTTTCATGTATTGTGTTGTATTTAAACCCTTATTATTAGTGAGTTCAAGCTTCCACAGGGACGAAGTACAAATTTTCAAGCGTTACGAAAATCTTTAACCACGCGAGGATGAGGACGTAAAGGTCGTAAGCGCCGTGCAGGACGCGGCGCTTACGCGTTCGATCGAGTCGCAGCGGACTGCACGGGGTCGCTGTCGAGTGCGTCGGTGTCTGTCGTGCGACGCCGGTCGTACGGTCGCACGAGGCTACACCGCGGCGAGCTAGGGCCAGGCAAGTCACCTCAAGCTGTGCAGCGCGAACAGCTCGCGCGGCAGCTCGCGCAGCTCGTTGTTGGCCAGCTCCACGCGCGTCACGGCCAGCAGCGCCAGCGCGCCCGCGCCCGGCGCCAGCTTGGCGTTCACCCGCAGCGCCGCCCGCTGCACCCAGCCCATGCTGCGCACGGGACGCCGCGTGAGCCGCGCGCGCACGCCCGCCCGGCCGCGTGCGGCGTGCGGCGTGCGCGCGCGGCCTACCGCAGCTGCGCGAGGCGGCAGCGCAGGTCGCGCCAGTTGACGGCCACGGGCGTGGAGGGGCAGCGCGCGCTGTACGACAGCGCGGGGTCCGCGTCGCGCGCCCGCAGCACCAGCTCCGCCACCGACGACTTGTCCAGCTTGCAGTCCGGGTCCGCGTACGCCTGCCACACGCCGCTCGCTGAGCATGGACCGCGCCGCGGCGGCGGAGGCGCGCGCGCGGCGCGGGGGTGCGCACCCTGGTGGCGAGCAGCGCGGCCAGCAGCTCGTGCAGCCCGTGGCGCGCGCTCTCCTGCAGCGCGCGGCCGCCCGGGTCCGTGGCGCCGGCCGCCAGCAGCAGCTCGGCCGCCTGCACGTGCCGCGCGCGCACGGCCACAGCCAGCGCCGTCCACGGCGCCTCGTCTGCGCACGCCCACGCACACACCGTTACATGGTCCTACCTAATATCGCTAATCCAACGGAAGTTTCCTTGCAGGACTCACGGTCGTCTCCGTAGGTCCTGGCGGGCGAGGGCGAGGCGGAGGCGCGGCCGCCGGCCGAGGAGCTGCGCGAGCGGCTCCGCGCGACCCGGCTCGTCTCCGACAGCTCGGCGTCCTGCGCGGGACACACCGGCGCGTTACGAGGCGGGCAGCGAGCACCGCGGCCCGACGC